>JPHH03000087.1:83630-94981 GCA_000750105.3 Tolypocladium sp. Sup5 PDA-1
GCCGGACAACGATGGCTCAACACACATCAGATAGCACGTCGACTGAAGAGTCATCTTCGATGGGCACAATTCAAGGTGAGGCATGGATGGGAAAGCCTCAGTCTTGGGTCAATCGAGAAGGAGATGGGTAGCACAGCCTCAAACCGACTGTCCGACGACCAGCCTTCCGACATCACCTGCAAAGAGCCCGGTTTGCTCCAGCAGCGCCAGTGTTCCATTGACTTCCAGCCCAGCTACGGAAGAACTGGGAGGCAGAGACAAAGGTCATATTGCTCCCATAGCAAGACAACTTCCCTACGTCTGATGATGTCCAACTCTGCAGGGACTGATGGCCTCGCTATCCAATCTTATGGCCTCTACCCTCGCCTGGGGCAGGCTCCTCCTTTGAACGAACTCAAACACTCTACTTCGCACGCAACACAAACTTGCAGTCTGGATAGCAACCGAATAGAGAAGAGCGAGTCTTCCGGAATTCGAGATTCTCCGGCGAAAGAGAGCACCGCCATGCCACTTTATCCTGAGGCACTTTATGATGTCCGACTCAACGATGACTTGGCTGATGAAGTTTCGAAGGCATCCACTGAGAACGGCGGACTGGATTGGCCGCTTGCTCCGTTGACTGGTGTTGGCGGTAGTCCGGCCCCTAATACCCCTGAGCACGTCTTCGATCTGGCCGACTTTCTCAACATCTCACCAAGCCCATCACAGGAGCAGGGAAAGGGGTGAAGTGCATCCCCCCACCAAATTAGCTGCACTGCTGCTGTCTCGTTCAGCGCCGAGGATGTTCCATGCGAAAAGTGCTGCGTGTGGGTGTTTTCGTGGGCCTACTCGGATTTCCTGTGGGTTTCCACGCTTTTTTGTACTTATGGCTAAATAAATGTACGTCCTACAAGATTTTAATACCTCCGGCCAGACCGCAGAGGTCATGAGAATATGATTTCGCCGTGCGAACGGTTGTGGGTTACGGGATCCGTGTTCGGGCGTGGGATGAACCTCGTCAAACACTTCATGGGTGGTAGCTTAGGGTGAGGCTGAGCTAGGCGTTACCGCGTACGCTGGGTGCGTGCATGGGGTAACTAAGACCAAAGAATCTTTCCTTTAAGAAGACGCCGCCCCCCGGCCTACCCTTCTCCTCGTTCATCAAAATTTCACCCGATTCTTTTCCCCATTTTGAGTCGTCACCAGAAATGTCTGACGGGCGTGTCAAGCCAACAAAAGAGGTGCGACCTCATGGTGCCTACGACACAGATGGCCCACCCGCTGCAGCACATGCAGCAGCGATCATCCAGAATGGAACTGTCTCTTTGACCCAACAGAAAGCCCCTCGCTATCCTCGTCGTGAGCGCAAGCCCCTCTGGGAGAAACTGAGCGAGAGTTCAGGGGCGACTACACGGTTAGAAACTCGCCAGAAAACACCGCCATCGAGCCCCAGGAAGTCGAACCGAAGCAAATTTCTTTCTACCATCTCCGATCAACACGATCCAGCCTCAATCGGACTTCGACGCACTCGCCCGACGCGAATCATATTAGGGCACTGGGCGCAATACAGAGAAAGCGATGATACCGACGGGCTTGCCGTTTACGGAGAACTCGGAGAAAATGAGTTGTTTCGCGTGATAGCAACGCGAGAAACGAGACGCGGTCAGTTGGAGGATATGACGGTTCCTTACGAGGAGATCATATTCGAAGACCATCTCAAGCCTCTCCAGCACCAAGAAGTGAAAGAGTATTGCCGCATCCGGCAGCTTCAACTTGACCACGGTGAAGTCGAAGCGCAGAGGATCGACAACGAAACCAAGGCCGTATATGGTGCACAAGTTCGCGCCGGCACCATAGAAATGAACCCAAGCAACGCCACGACGAGTACGAGCGACACTACTTCCGTGACCCATGGGCATGAGGCTCGTCGGTCAGGAAGTGAGAAGCGCCGTTCGGACAAGCATGCACTGCGCCAGACGAACGGAAGCCGCTCAGCACGACGTCTCAAGGTGAACGACGCCGTAGAACGTACAAAATTTTGGGCCAGACGTCAAATCGCCAGAGCTGAGGCTGCTCAGGAGCGTGCTGATCAATACGCTACCAGCAGAGAACGAATTGCGACTGCAGCTGCCTCAACCTCCACCCCAGCCACTGGTATCCGTGCTCTCTCTCATAGTACCGAAGATACTCATAACTGGTACTCAGCGCGGCAGGAGTTTCTCCGCTCGAAGGGCGGAGCTCAGGATGCTAAGTTCTACGACAGCATAAAGTATGAGCGTAAGTCAACTGGGCCATTCATGGGTAATTTTGTGTCCCAGGGTATGATGCTTAGTATTGACGGCGAGGACTATGTCAAGTATCATGTATTAGCTAGGCCATCCTTTTTCTAGGTTTAAGTTTGTTTGCGCCTTGGGCATCTATCAGCTCTGCTCCACCGGCGAAAATTATGGGCCAAATGATATAGCAATACTGGGTTTTGACCTGAGCCTGGTGATCTGGACTTGACTTAAGATGTCGATCTGCCGAAAAGAACAATTAATCTGTGAGGAAATCCGTTGCTCGTTCGTTCGCCTTTGGGTCTGAGTTGGGTGAACAGGATGCGGATGTTGCAACGTAGATAAGAAAGGTTTGCAGATACGCCTCCTTCCACGCCTGATTAGTCTGATGTGATGACGATGTATACTTCGAACTATGGCTCACTTTGCAACGACCGATTAGCCCGTAGATCTATACGGCAACCTGAGCAAACTAGCGTGTACGCAAAAGTTTTGCAATTGCACAAGTTACTATTTTCTGGCTTCTGATCTACCCGCTCAAACAAAGAAGTAATTCGCGCTTTCTAATGATCTTTTAAACCTCATCACCGCGTTATTCGACATCAACGGTAGACGGAAAGTAAATACTATGGGAAACACAGGCCCCTGTTGGGTGAAAAATAGAATGCTTTTTTTGCTGGACTCATGTCTCATCGCCTCCTGAATTGTTAGCTTGTTGATAACGCCATGTTATTAGTCATAACTTTTTACGTTCGACGGTATAATTCTTCAGCCAGCCTTTCCCATTCAAATTCTGCATCATCGGCATAAAACACTAGTAAATCAGTGTTTTTCTTTTTGTGGTGAAAGTGGCCGGTAGTCGTATGTCAAACATCCCACGTCCCTGGAGCCACCCATGCCTCCATTTCTGGTGCCTGTAGAACGTGTGATCAGCATGTGCATTTCTTTGGCGGTAATCCGGTAACCCACATTGGTGAAAGTTTGCCTTCATGGCATCAGAACAAATTGATCCGGACTTGATGTTTTGAGTGGTCTGGTGCTGACAGTTCGGGACCCAAGCGACGGAATAAAAATAATAATGCTCATCACCGCCATCAAACAAATATGCGACGACGTCGCTGTCCTTGTTTATCTCCACGTCCGCGTGGCCGGTGCAGAATTCATCCGCGAATTTGCTTTGAATACCATTTACAGTTAGGAAATTCCCGGAGTCATGGCACCTCATTTGCGCAGTATCAGTCGTGCTAGCTGGGTGGCTGGTGGATAAACTCGACTGCATTGACGAATGCGTTGAACTAGGTGATATCACACTTGTTTCCGGCAACCCAGAATTGCCAGAACAAGTTGATCCTACTGAGGAACCGCTCATTTTGGAAGATTCAGATGTCTCAGGGGAACTCGAAAATACAGTAGATGTAGCTCCCCCCTTTGACGGCTCGGGCGTGGCCGACGGCGTTCCGCGTAATGAGGTTGATGATGTGGTTGAGCTGCCAACTGTGCTGGAATGCGTCGATGTGGTGGCCGTAGGAGTCTTAGTACTGTGACTCAGAGACTTTGTACTTTCGTCCGTTTCTCTAGTGCTAGCAGTATCGGCATGGTGAGTCTGTTCAGGGTAGTCTCGCAAATAAAGAACTCGTGTGCAACCGGACGTCGACCATGCTCCTGGCGGTGACACTGGACTTGTATATGGTACTTTGTACGTCTGACCTGGGGCAATGAATGCCGTGTTCATCCCCGGGTTTCTTTCTTGAATGATTCGATAGTCAGGAAGACCCAATATCCGAGCAGCTTCGTCGACCGTATCATTTCGCAACACCTGCCAGACGTCGGACCTGCTGGTGCAGGCTGCCGCACCGAAAGTAGCAAAGGCTAGGAAAACGAAAGACAACATATTCAAAAAGGATTCTTTCGCGTTTTCGCCGTGACTCCTCAGAGAGACCGTGTCACTCATATACTCCTTTGAGCAACATTTTTCTTGTCCGACCGTGCCAATATTGCTGCGGCTACAGTCCATATAATGACGAAGTTGAAGGCAGCCCGCAATCGTGCTTGATGGACATAGAAAAGCCCATACGGCGTCAAACGGACATCTGATACGTACGGTGTGGCTTAGTTTGTATCCCCATTTTAACGTCAAAGATTTTCAGTACGTACTTTATGTATCGGACTGTAATAATATCCCTTCACTTGACCCATTTGTTGACAACTATAAACCACTTGTTGGGTGTCAGGGTCACAGTCGCGTGCACGAGGTCAAGAGTCGGGCTTCAATTTGCCGGAGGTCCGTTTGGATCCAGCTTGGTCCATGCCGAACATCGGGACCGGAGCAGTTACTGCACCAAGGCACGGAGCCGTATGCTTCCATCCCGCCCGCTTAAAGGTCTACAATCGCTTCCAAAAGACGAGCGCGGACAGAGTGTGCTCTTCGGATTTACCCCTCGCGCATGATGACAAAACATGCCCGTGACAAGCATGATATCGGTAGATGAGACACAACGGACATCAAGCGGAATACCACTTGAGCTGCAGTTGAATTTTATCCTCGTCTGAGTACTCGGCGCTCTGATCGTCGTTTCAGTTTATCTCTAGCGCGTCGGACGCGGGCATTGCCAATCTTTTTGTACCACTGGGACACATCTTCCAACCACGCGCTAATTGGGTTCAGTCAAGGGGGCGTCATTGCGACCTTGAGAGAAGAAACCGGCTGCTAAAGTCACCGCTATGCGCGCGCGTCATATCGACCACGATCAAACTCACAGAGGAACGTGAACACCACTGGCTATGCAAGCAAACGCTTGGGCGTACGACTTCGTTAGAGCGGGCAGCCGTCCAAAAATCTACCGGGCGATGACAAGTAATTGGCTAACAACCTTTCAGCAAAGGCTAATGGGTCTTATGCACAGCTGCCGTTTGGTTGCTGCGTTCTTACGTGCTGTTTCATCTAATCAAATTGTTACGACATCATTTGACATGGAGGTGATTATGTAACGGAGCAGATTGCTTTTATGCAGCTATAGAATTGGCATACATGCCCAGACCTCTAGGCCCGGTCATGAAAGTGGCAACTTAACCCTAGGATCCAAACTTGTGTACGCTCCGTATTCATTGTCTCCTATAGTATCATGCTGCTTCAGATGATACACGTCAATCATCAAATTCTCAGCGGGGAGCTCCCGGTTGACAATAGCACAGCAGAGGCCGCGTGCTTGATCGAGCCAACCCTCCAAGGGGTCACAGTCGTCCGCAAGTCGAGAACGTAGCTTCTCAATGAGCTGGTGCCTCTGAGAGTTCCGCATGCTTCGAATCGATGGGGTGCTTGGTACGACGAGAAGCAAGGTGTACTTCCCTACCCCCCAGTCCTTACGTAGGTTGCACAGGTCTGTCCAGAATTTACATTGTGACTGCATTGATCTCATGTCCCGGATACACTGCAGATCTATCTTGTAGTTCATTGCCCTTTCTATTGCGTCTGTGTCGCGAAGCTGGTCCATTCTGTCATGGAATAATGTGGCATTGTACCTCTCGTGGAATATACTGCCTATACCTCCCTTTTTCATTGAATGCCATAGCACGGCCAGGTTGGTCCGCGTCGAGGCGTCGATAGACCTAGTTGCCAAGACCGCTTCGCTAAGACGATCAAGAATAGTTCGGCGGTCATTTGGGAAGATTTGACGAGTCTGTTGAAGCAAAGCCGGGGATGTGTAGTTCAACGGTCTCTGTGTTGCTATCGTTGGACTACGACCTAATTGTCTTGCTCCTCGAGTAACCCGTGGAGAGGGTGTCTCAGTATTGTAGGCCGCACAAATCTCAGGTGGTGTAGCAGGGGTGGCAGTAGTTGGTCGAGAGCTAGAATTCATGCCGTTTATAGCATCGTTGAAAAAGAGCGACTGCTCTTCTCTCTCTTGCACAAGAAGATCTTCAAAATCCCCATCATCAGGGTCTACCTTTCCGCAAAGAAGCTCAATAAGAACGCGGGAGCGGAATGATGGAATCATCTCATCGGCAACCCTCTGGCTGAGGTGCGGACTCCCCTGCTGAATGCACCGAATCCCCAGAAGCATAAATATTCCCGAGTCTTCGGGTCGAGTCTGCTTTGGTCCCGTCCAGTGAGTTACAGCATCTCTGGAGTCGTTGGTGGAGAACTTTGGTATGTAGTCCTGATGTCTGCTATCATACCAATGGATACAATCCTCATACGCGACAGCAAAGGCCCAATCATCCCCATCTCGGAATGGTATGATTGTGGGTCGATCGAGTCCTTCCTCACCGATTTCGTTGACGCCCTCCTTTAGGGTGCGGACTTCCAGAATCTGCGTACGGAGAGATTTCGGGCGAAGGAGGTGAAGGTATCCGTTTACTACGTCCAGGTCGACGTAATCGTTTTGGGCTAGGTGCAAAATCGACGATGGAATTTCTGCGGGAGGGAACTGCGAAACTCTGCAAGCGTATTCTGTCCACTCTGTCTTGGTTTGAGGGGTCGAGGCCTCTGAGTCCGGCATGCTTTCAAAAGATGGATATTCCCCGCATCCTTCCGAGGCGGAAGACCGAATCCCATTGGGGTATCGCCTTTCAATAAACCGCAAAGCTGTCTGCGCATAAGCAAGTGAACTGCATGAGAACGCACCAAGTGCAATCTGCTTAAACTTCTCGTATTCAGCCATGGCTACCCGGCCATTGGTGTGTCTCGTAGGCGGGCTGATGGCTTTTAACTACTCCGCCAATTCATGTGTAGCCGCCGAAGTAGCTGATGGGATCCGATTGTCGCCTTTTCAACATTCGATGTCCAGAACAGTACCAGAGATGCTGCTCCAGTACAACAGACAAAGGCTGAAAAAAATCCATTGGCAGTCGTTGATGCAGCTGCAATTGGACATCCAAATTGAATATAAGGCAACCACAGACGTAAAGCGCACGCTGGTACAAGTCTTCTTCATCGACAGTTTGAGAAATCGACAACCCGGTATGGAACACTACGCGGAAGCGAGACGAAAAGGCAACAGGAGACCGCGATCAAACTCAAGTCGCCGCCCAGCACTTCGAAGATGCATTCCCAATTTGCCTTCACTCGTATCAGTGCCGGAAGCACCTAAGGAGCATATTGAAAGGGATGTGGTTGAGGAATGGGTGGCAGGCATGTCCCCTGTCGACTCAACACCAGCGGAAGGAAGCGTAAAAGACGACATCTCAGCACAAGGTCAGCTGGGGGATCAGAGTTTGAAGGACTCAGAGAGCACATGACCACGCCGCTATCGTTCGAGCGGATGACTGGGAACGGAGCGGGCATTGTTGACCCGGCCCAAGTCGTCAGCGGTGCGGGCAATGGTTCCAAGACAGTTGTTGAATTGCCCCGACAACCAACAGCAGCATGTCTACCCGAGAAAGTCCTGCACATGTTACTCTGTCCTTAAATGAGCTGTGGCCTGCCTTAGTAAACCTTTTTAGCAGAGTTCGGTTCTGGGTTCGAACTTGTTAGTAAAGGCTCTTTAAAGCTGATTGGCGAAGAATCGATTCAACTGTTTGCTCTCCTTCAACGTGATCCGCAATCGTCTTACGCCTACCCATTCTGCTATGATAATGACAAAGATGAGGCATCTAAGAACACCAGAAAGCCAGAGAGGGTGACGTCTTCTATATATTCCTAGATTGCACATTCTCTTGGATTCCAAGCGCACCTATCATCCACCACCTAGCTGTCTTCACCTTCTACCGACCGATTTCGTTCGAATGATCTTTGAAATTCATTATCAGGCGATGGTGCCCCTGATCTCCGAAACCTTTGGGCTGCTTGGCCTTCGTGAGAAAAGCATGACCAGAGCCTGTGCACCTCAACCCTATTATTGGCAATTTCGATCGATCGCATAATAGGTGAAGCCATGTTGTTCGAACTAAGGTTTGAGGCCGAGGGCGTGATTACGTGCTGCTGCATTTTCTTGCTGCTAACCATGCATCCCATGGGAATATCTAGTGTAGCCGGCGATCGGGTGCTGAGCTACCTCGATAAGGGAAGGCTTTGTGAATCAGAGTTCCTGCAAAATCTGCAGGCAAGGTGAGTTATCTATGGAGTATACTTAATGTGAAGCGATGTGCTTATGCCTTTCACTTGCCACCTACAGTACCAGCTTCACAACTCTTCCTTAGTAGAGTGACTAAGGGGATATTTGGGGCCGAAGGGCTTATGCGTCAAATGGTAGGCCTAAAGTCTTCTTGTGCTCTACAACATTGATATGGTGTTGCGATTTCACAACGTTAAATACTACACAATATTTCATGAGTGATATATAGTGCTCAATGAAAGCCGAAAGTCAAACTCCAGCCTGAGGTGGACATTCTGCCCCAACTGGTACCTAGACATCTCGAACTAGCGCAGACGCCGGTAGTATTTCAAGCGCCTCTGGCTCGATCGGCCGAACAGTGTGGGCATCCCTTCCATCTCGTTCATCGATGCAGGCATCACTCTAGCCTTCTGGGAAATGATCGAGTCCCTTCCAATCGAACTGGTTTGCATGGTAGCCAAGCATTGCTCACTGAAAGATCAAGCATGCCTCGCACGAACCTGCCGGCGCCTTCACGAAATTTGCAATCCAATTCTTTACAAGAACGACGCCGAATATTATGGCTCTTCCCCTGTTTTTCACGCCATTACACGCTGTACAGACCAAACTGTGGCGCTGCGAACACTTAAGGCAGCTCAGATTGGGGGCGCGAGCTTTCAGCAATGCCAGGCTTCCTGTAAGGAAGACCAAAGGCGCTTTTGCACCCATCTGATAGTCTACCCGTCTCTTTATCTGGCTGCGACAAGAGGACTTGATGATGTAGTATCATTCCTCCTCGACCGTGGAGTTTCTCCCGATGGGCCTGAAGGTGTCGATATAACACCCCTTTTTGGAGCCTTATCCGCTGGGAAAGAGACCACTGCATTGCTGTTGGCACTGCGAGGGGCATCTGTGACTTCACAGAAGCTGGGTCTAAGCGCCCTCCATGCCTCGGTACATGCTGGCTTTCAGCGTATGACGTCCTATCTTATACGATGTAAGAAGATGGACGTAAACGGCAAATCGAAGTCCGGGGCAACCCCTATCATGTTGGCCATCTCCTCGGGCAAGACCGCCATGGTTCCTCAACTGGTCACTTTGGGCGCCAATATCTACGAGCCTCTTTTGAACGCCTGCACTCGACACGACTTTGACTTCGCCTTACAGCTTCTGGATGCAGTGGCTGTTGTCTTTGAGCACGGTCTACAGCTGCAAGAGTGTCTGGACCTCGTCATATTTATCGTCACCCAGAAGGCTGCATACGGAAGGCGTGCACATAAAGCCCTCCTTGATAGGCTCCTCACGTTAATTACAGGCTGCTGTCCAGAGCAGCACAACTCATCTATGAGCGCATCTAGCTTAAACGTGGAGCGGGACAAGCACGTTATGTCTATTGATATTGCGAGTCTGTTCGATGGTCTTCTGCAGCGAATGTTGTCTATAGACCGCGGAGACCCGGACGTCGCATCTTTATTGCTAAGCTACGGTGCGAAGCTTCAAGCAGGCACTTTCGTCGAGCTCTTGGGTGCCTTGCGGCCGCCGCTTTTTCAGCATAATAAGCCCCAACTTTTGCGGCAGCATCCCAAGCTCTTGCAAGCTTTTCAAATCGTTCACTCACACTGCTCAGCGATACCTCCAGGAGATAGGGACATGATGACGAACTATTTTCTCCGTCGGGCTCCTGATGAAGTGCTTTGTCTGATCAGCAAGATGACCGCTCGAGGGATTTCTTTGACAGCACACGGGGTCCAACAGATGTCTCAGGAGGCCGCGTCTGAATAGTTTTAATCAAGGAGTTTAATAGTGTCAGTGCTTTTTCCAGTGACGGTATCTGTTCCAGGTGACCATGCAGACGAGACATTCTCCGGCGTGAGCATCTTCAGGAACGCGGCTGGTTGTAGATGGTATCTGTACAACCTTTTCACGTTCAGGCCATGTTCCGCGACACGATGAGTCTGCGGTCGGGCAGCGACCTCAACAAGGTTGGCACCAAGTGCGCATCATGAAGTGATTCGTCAGCATATGCATCGATCGAAATACGAAGGATGCCGCTGAAGAAGCCGAGGTGAGCTTCCGGTGACTTACAGAAATGTCGAGTTTCTCTTCCCGTGCGTTGTCTTACGATTTGTCGCAAGGGAGGACTGAGAAAATAGCCATGGTCACGGAGCCGCCCAAGGATTCTTGCCATCCCGAAGCCCCACCTGTGGCTCCTCAACCAGATTACGCCGTTCCGCCCCTCATTATCGATTCGACTACAGAAAACGGCAGTTCGGCTTTTGTTAAAGTCAGACAAGACTTGTACCGTGCCACAAAGACATCAGATAGGACAGACTTCATCGATCTAGTACTAGAGGAACCCAGAGTGAGCCCTTCTTGCAATGATCCGTTCTGAAGCGAAATTTGCTGTAGCCCGATTTTGAGAGAAAGCATCAACTGGACGTGTCAGACGTGCCAGGGGCAAATAGGGCAAAAAGCTAAATAGCCTAGAGAGAGCCTCTGGATGGGTATAGTAATGCGCAGCGACAATGCCACCCCAAATTCTGCATCAGAGAGGAGCGTGGGAAAATACGTCCAAATAATTCCACAGAACCACAATTCCATAGCACTAGCGTGATCAGAAAATACTGTTGGGTCCCGTAGGCAGAAGAAACGTGTATCACATTCGAATCAGGCCGATTAGGAGGCAAGGATATTGGGCAAACAAAGTGCTTCCCCGCTTTGTGTGCATGGCTCTGTGATTTGTCATCGCTATGGTGCTAACGCCTGTAGGCCAGCGAGTGATGGTCTCTTTAATGTTCACGTTAAGATGAAGACTATAAAAAAAACGATAGAGTCCTATATTCGAATTTTATGGCAATTTAAAAGCATAAGCAAAAACCGAAAGACACATGCGTCCAAATGACCAAAAGTCAACCAAACAACTTAAACCGGTCCAGCCGTTACATCAAAAATGAGAAGTAGAAGTCCAAGATAGTAAAGGACCATGTTGAATTGTTCCAATTTCGCTCCGGTTAAAGCTTGGCAACTGCTTTATCTTCGGAGCCTGTGGTCGCCTTTTTTTCAG
>JPHH03000088.1:0-93288 GCA_000750105.3 Tolypocladium sp. Sup5 PDA-1
ATTCGTCATTCATCACGGGCGTCAGCCTTTTCCTTCTTCCTAGGCAGGTCCTAGCTATGAATTCAATCCCTCTTTTGCCTTGCCCTCCGGTGGTCCATCGTGTGTTCACTTTGCCTCAACAAAACTGGTCTCCAGGGCGTGAACAACTCACCTGGTTCGATGAGGGCACCTTTCGGCTGCCACGAGAACAAGATGCCTCGAGGCAGGGCTTTTTTTTCTCTTTTTCTTCAACGACCTCTAACCGTACGATCGATCCGACCTACGATTGAATACGCCTACGGGGCCTTGGATTGATCGGAACCATCTGGTCTTTGGCCACAGCAGCTACGGCAGCCTCGATGAATTCAACGGCAGCTTGCGGCAGCTTGCCCGCTGGTTAATTCGACGGTCAATTCGACGGCCAATTCAATCGCGGTAGCTTGCCCGCTAGCCAATTCGACGGCCAGTTCAGCGGCCAATTCAACGGCGGCTACGGCAGCCTCGATGAATTCAACGGCAGCTTGTGGCAGCTTGCCCGCTAGCTAATTCAATTGCGCTTGCCCGCGGGGGCCTTGGATTAATTGGATTGATTTGAACCATCTGATCTTGCCTTGGCTAGCCAGCTCGGCAGGTCTCCTACGACGAGGGACTCGGCAGCTTGCCTACGGGGCCCTGGATTAATCTGATTAATCGGGACCATATGTTCTCGGGCTCGAGCAGCTATGGCTTGCCTGCTTGCCTGCTTGCCTCTCTACGGACCCTTTCTCTATCGAATACGCTATATCTCTTTACGACCCCGATCTCTTCTTTCCCTACGAGCTGGACTATTCCTTCCTTCCTTCCTTCCTTATAGGGCATGCCTTTTGCTACCTAGGGCAGACTCGTCCTACGGACCCTGACTTAGTAGGGCCGTTAGAGCCTAAAGACTGGGGGACGAGGAGCCCGTTACGAGGTAAGGCACGGTAAGAGCAAACTCTTCCTACGGACCCCTGAGTGATAGGGCATACCGTTAGAGCCTAAAGACTGGGGGAAGAGGAGCTTATGCCTTAGGGAGGTTGCGAGATTGCTTGGTCCTTGGGAGACTGCTTGTTCCTTGGGGAGGTTGCGAGATTGCTTAGTCCTTGGGAGACTGCTTGTTCCTTGGGGAGGTTGCGAGACTGCTTGGTCCTTGCGAGACTACTTGGTCCTTGGGAGATTGCTTGTTCCTTGGGGAGGTTGCGAGACTGCTTAGTCCTTGCGAGACTACTTGGTCCTTGCAAGACTGCCTGGTCCTTAGGAGACTGCTCGTTCTTTAGGAGGCTAGGGGCCCCTGATTTTTTTTTAACGATTGCTTGCGCTGTTTGTCTTTTCTTTTTGCCTGGCCTTGCGGGGGCGCTGTTGGCCGAGCTTGGGGAGGAGTTTGTTGGGTTAGAGAGTCGGACCTAGGCTCCGCTCCGGGCCCCGGGCACGGGGCTAGAAACGTGGCCTCTCCCTTGTCACTCCTCGGTCTATCTACTCACTGTCTCCGAAGTAGTTTTCGGCGTCAAGCATGGCGACACTATCGACGCCCTTGGCTTCATGGACAGCTAGTCCTATTTCAATATGGACGAAAATGGACCTTGACGAAATGTCGCTCTCCGAGAATGAACCCGATGATCTCCCATTAGCTTATTGGGCAGCAGGTTCTTGCACAACGGAATGGCTATAGGGTCTTGATCAATGCGCGGGTGTTTAGTGGTACCAGCCTAGTCCTGGCTAGGTATAAAGAAGCGAGGCGGGGAAATATTGGTCTAATTGACGATAGCTTTCGGATTCTTGAGTATTGCGCACTTCTTTGTAAGCTATACATTAGTGTAGTTCGGTTACAGCCTCCCTTAACGTACGACCGTCCCCCATCCACCCGTTAGTGGACCTCCGGGAACCGCACTCGGGAGTAGCCTCGTTCGACTTGTAGTCTAGATTCTCCTCGTTGCGTTACTCTAAATTGATCCCCTGGCCTCTGCCATGACTCGGCAACCCACCGGCAGAACCGAAATCATGCCGGAGCCTTGGCCGAAGATACCCCGCGACGTCGCCCACTAATGAAGCGCGATCGACGACCCCAGCTTTTATGGCGATGTCGGTGGATCCTGCTGTACTTGTCACTGTGATAATGCGAGTTGCGCCTACTTCGTACTACTCTAGTACTCCCTACCAGGGTCTTTTTTATTGACCCGATATGGAATTCCGATCGACTAATCACTATCCTCTTTAACGCTATCCCATGGGCCAGGGAATACTACCTTGGATATTGGACGTATAAATAGACACACGCTCCGTTCACGATGGCAGCCATGGAGACGCCTAAGAAGAGCCCCCCTCAGACACGTCTTGCCCTTCACAAAGAGCCATCCATCCGCCTTTAGAAGAGTCGCAGACAAGATGGCGTTGCCAGTCTTCATCCTCGCGGTGTTATTCCTCGCGCTCCATGCCATGGGCGGGAGCTCCAAGGACTGTGGACCTGGACCTGGACATGGACACAAGAAGCCCAACTTTATCTTTATCATGACGGACGACCAGGACCTGCACCTCAACTCCCTCGACTACCAGCCCGTCGTGCAGAAGCAATTCGTCCAAAAGGGAACCTGGTTCAAAAAGCACTTTTGCACCGTTTCACTGTGCTGCCCGTCAAGAGTCTCGTTGCTCACGGGCAGGGCTGCGCATAACACAAACGTCACCGACGTCAACGCTGTAAGTGCCTCTAAAATCGCTTTGTCGAGCAGAACTAATAATTGTTGTTACATGTAGCCATACGGTATTTCTGCATATTATAAACGACGCAAGTCATCGTGCTTATAGACTAACCTTGCTCGTAATAGGTGGCTACGGCAAGTTTATCGCCGAAGGACTCAACGACAACTACCTACCAGTCTGGCTGCAAGGCGCCGGCTACAACACATACTATACCGGCAAGCTGATGAACGGGCAGAGTATTACCGCGTATAATAAGCCTTTTGCAGCGGGCTGGACAAGATCCGATTGTAAGAATAGCATCGCCTGCGCTGGTTGGAATCATGGCTAATTAACTTCCATAAGTCCTGCTGGATCCCGGCACCTATGTCTATAACAACGCCTCAATGGCGCTAGATAACGGTCCTTTCAAATTTCACCCCGGACAGTACTCGACCGACCTAGTTGCGAATAGGTCTGTCGAGTTCCTAGGCGACGCTATCACTGCCGGCAAGCCATTCTTCCTCGGCATTACGCCGATTGGGCCTCATTCTGAGACTCTCCTCACGGATTCCGGGCCCGTGTTCAAGGCACCCGTGCCCGCTGATAGACACAAAGACCTATTCCCTAACGTCAAGGTCCCGAGGACTCCTAGCTTCAACCCCGATATTGTAAGTGACCTGGCAGGGAGGGGAGGCTCGCGGGACGTCTAGCTAGGCGCAATACTAACCATCTATGTGGTTACAGCCCGGATCTGTTAACTACTTTGCGACTCTACCGAAGCTTAGCGACGATCAGGTCACGTACAACGACGGCTACTACCGCCGCCGGCTGCAGTCACTACAGGCAGTCGATGACCTCGTTAGCTCCGTCATCTCGAAACTCGAGGCTCACCCGGACGTTCTCGCCAACACCTACCTCTTTTATACCAGCGATAACGGCTATCATATTGGCCAGCATAGGCTACCGCCGGGCAAGACTTGCAATAAGGAGGAGGATATTAATATTCCCTTCTTCGCGCGCGGGCCCGGCATCGCGGCGGGCGCGGTCGCTACGTTCCCGACCTCACACACCGATCTTGTTCCGACATTTTTCGAGCTTGCCGGCATCCCGCTACACGAAAATTTTGACGGCGAGCCAATCCCTCTTACGAGAAAGAGCCAGCACTCGAAGAAGCCGAAGCACGAGCATGTGAACGTCGAGTTCTGGGGCGAGGGGGTGGTTGAGGGGACTGTCTATGCCAATCTCGGTATGCTATCCTAACACTGCAGGCTCGCGCATTAGAGGGTACTAATATCAAGGCGCGAATAGGGGGCCAATTTAATAAGAATACGTATAAGACACTGCGTGTTGTTGGCAACGACTACGACTTCTCGTATAGCGTGTGGTGCACTAATGAGCATGAACTATACGATATTAAGGTACGCGATTGCATAAGCCCGCTAGTATTTCTACGGTAGTATTAGTGTTAACACAATCCGCAGGCCGACCCCTCCCAGTTGCATAACCTATACGGCTCCAACTCGACTACGTCGGGCTTTAGCATCCCTGAGCTCACGGCACGCCTCGATAGCCTCCTCCTTACGCTTAAGAGCTGTAAGGGGAAAGTCTGCCGACGCCCGTGGGAGGCTCTATTCCCCTCGGGCCACGTGCATAATCTTCGGCATGCGATGAAGAAGAAATACGACCGCTTCTTCCTAGAGGAGCAGGATAAGGTCACGTTCTCGGCCTGCCTCCTTGGGTATATTACGTCCGCTGAAGGCGCCTTGAATTCGAAACCATATGGCGGCGACGACTCGGATCGAGCGTTTGAGGCAAGATGGGAGGATTGGACCTAAGAACCGCGAAACAAAAGGTCATGCGATGGCACCGCTGGAGAGATATCTAAAGGTCCTTCTCCTTGGCTCGTAGGGGCCCCTTCCGCTACTGGATGAGCAGGTCCCTCGTCGTACAGGGCCTTCCAGTCTTCAAGATGTTCCAGAACAAACTTCATCCCTGTCATAGCCTCCCAGAGTCGGCCGTGACCCCTGTTTGTGCCCCATCCCTGTGTTCTCATCGTCAATGATAAATCGGCTCCAATACGTTACGAACTTCCCTGAGGACCTTCCAGTCATCAGAGGTCAGGACATCAGCTATGAATGCCCTCCTTAAGGCGTCTGTTTCTAACCTTAACCCCTGAATGAAGCTATTGAACTCAGACTGCTTGATCATGGCACGTTCGATCATCATATAAGTCGAATTCAACCTAGTAGCGATGTTTTGTAAAACTTCAAGCTCAGCTGTTGACTCTTCTGAAAACTTATGTATGTCAGCCTCCACCTGCTCCCTGGCATGTGCCTTCAATGCTTTGGTACATTGTGGAGAGGCCCGGATGAACTTGACAATATTATGCAACTTTCCAACTGGACCTTTCTCTCGCCAGTGCTAAATGTCTTCTTCAACCTGCTCTAGCATGTCATAGGCTGTAAACTAAAGGTCAAAAGAAGCAGCATCATCGCTATAGAGGAAGGATTGGGCAACAAGGTCGAGAACATATCCGAAGCACTGCATGCTTCGTGCCGCCGTATCCGCCCGAGTCATCGAGGCGTCAAGGGCTGCATAGAGGCTTCGAAAACATGTATCGTTGCTGCTAGCATTGTCATAGACCGAGACCCCGAGCTTCGGGTTGATCCCCCAATCTCGGACGACACTCTTGATAGTGAATGCGATATTCTCGCTGGAGTGTGACCCGATGGGGACCATGGCCAAGTTCCGCCACCTCAGGTGGCAGAGCTTCACCAAATGCGCTTGCAGCCTATTCCAGCGACTCCTCTCGAACCTCATCCGGCTTCAGGGACCCCAAGGCTTTGCCTGTTGCGTTTCGTTTGCCGAAAGTTGCCCTCGCCAACCCCAGTCGCTCACTCAACCTGTCGCCGCTTTGCTCAGGCGATGCTCAGGCACTACTCAGGGATACTCAGGGAGCGCGCAGGAAAGTCATTAAAACGGAAGACTAGGCAAGGGACGTTGGCTGTGTCTTGCAAGGGCTCTGAGAGGAGTGATTTTCGGGCACCTGGTTCGAAAGCGGCTACCCGAGCAACAGACTATATATGTAAGTGCCATTAGTATGGCTCCCTCGCGCTAGATTCTTGGGCTTGCAAGTTCGCACGCAAAGCCTATCTCTAAATAAATATCTATAACTAGCCCGATAGAATTAATTTTGACTTAACCATCACTGCAGATAGGTAGGAAAAGGACGGCAGTGAATAGGAGGAGAATGGCTTTGGTGATAATAACGGAGATTGACGACAACCCTATCCCACGTAACGTCGTCGACTATATTAAAAAAAGATACGAAGATATGATAGAACTATGGGTAGAGTAAGTTGCCCCCGTACGAGTCTTCTCTATAGCTGGACTAATATGTTGAAGATATAAAACTATAGTGCGTACTCCGCTCCTACCTAACTTATCTGAGTGTCCATGGTCCTGGCAATATGCCCCGGCGTGCCGGGGCTAACCTCCACCCTCGTGCTCGTGGTCACCGTGATTTCCCTCAGCGTCTGCACTGCCATTCCGCTCGCCTATCGAGCCGCTGGCGTTGATCTGGTCCTTTAACCACTTATTATACTCCAAAAAATTGACGATATACCCGCCAGAGCTATCCCCCAATTCCATATCCTTCGTGGTGGCCGACTTGTTAACAACGGACTTGGGCGTTGAGGAAATCGTACAAAGACTTCGCGTGCTAAGCATAGGGTAGCTGTTCTCATTCTGGGCGCCGGGCGCCGGGCTGCTTCCTTCGGGCGAGGTGATCCATAGCCTCTTCGAGAATAGGGGCTTGATAGCTACGGCGTTGACGGCAATAATTCCGACAAACTACAAGGGCAACAAGTCAGTCATCCATCCTATAGTAAGCTATTTGGAGAGGAATATTCGCTCAACGTTTCTCGAATCGCCCATATCACGGTAGTATTAATACTCTGAATATTCCGCAGCGTCAGAACACAGCGCACAATCGCGGCGGCGATGGCGAAGAAGCCGGAGCAAAGAAGGACGCCAATAGCTATCTTATGCCAGACGGTGATTCGGAGCATCGGGAGCCATGAGAACAGGATGCTTAGAATAATGACATCGGTTCTGATAACGGTGAGAATCAAGGAGACGTTTAGAACTGGGTACGGTAACCCTCGTTACATTTAAGACCACGAGAACCAAGTAATAGGTCCTAGAAAGTGCGCATTCATCTGTTTGTTGTTAGCATATTATTAGAAGAGTAAATGCTAAAAGCCCGAGGCGTTAACCTACCACCAGGATATGGCACGACTTGCCAGTTCTTGTTGGCTGGCGTGCAGTGGCCCCAGACAGTCCCCATGACTCCCACATAGGCCAAAATACAAGCTACTGCAGTCCATTTGACAACCGCCTGTTGCGCCAAACCGCGACTAAACGACACTCAGTCAGCCCTTTCTATTTCTCTTCGTGTAGACTCGGCGGTAGCCTACACAATGCGGTTATAGAAGAAGAGCATACAGCCCTTGATCGCCCAGATGAGGGTAATGTAAAAGATTCGTCCAGTTAGCAAGCATTTCGATCCAAACTCGTACCTCGCAATCTGTTCCTAGTCAAGGTCGCTCTGATTTCGTCCGCAATGCTGCTGTTTGTTCCATATTGCCCTATTTCGGGGGGGGGGGGAGGAGGGGAATCAGCAAGTAATAACTTTGCGATAGCAGAATCACCTACCAATTAGATCTAACATACATGACACAAGCTTGAACCTTGCCGGAGCCTCCGTTAGTAGCAGTACCTTATGCTAAGGAGTTTTTCCACGTACCGTCCAGCACACGAGAACTAAGATAGCAGCAAAGTCATCTCCTTCCCAGCCGTTGAATCCTACGGCTTTCCATCTTGCAACGTACCGGAGGAATAGAACTAAGACACCGAGGCTATACTCGGTCCAAGCTTCGGTTCCAAACGGCGTTGCCATCGCCGGCGACCTCGCTTATAGTAACAGTTTGGGGAACCAGAATCAGAACCGAGAAAGAAAGACAGACTCGAGTGTTTGAGGTCGAGGAAAGTGGTCTGGTGGGTCTGTTGAACCGCAGGAACCACAGAGGCAGAGCCACCAAGGAGGCAAACGGAGAATTTTGTTTCTGGGATACCCATCTGATATATACACGGAGGTGCCCGGCATGTTCCGCTGCTCCCGGTTCCCTGGATGCGGGGAAGTGCAGCGGAGATGATTGGATATCGTTCAATAACAAGAAGAGAAAATGTTAGGAGGGTTATTACAGTGGCGGCCATGTTCACCGTCCGCAAGCCATTTAATAAACTATATTCTGACCGTGGGGCATTTCGGCGCAGGTGACCCCTGCGGTAGCTAGCACGTACCGCAGAAGTTGAAAAGTATTTGTCTCCGCCCTGTAGTTTGAAGTGTTACGATATCAGATTATCGGTTCTCTGCATAACTTGGGCCGTCATAGTAAATGAGCTTTCGCAATTAGAATTAAAATTGGCCTCGCTTGCCGTTAAGCCTCTATATAGTCCGTATGCCTGTCGCTATTAGGCTAGATAGGCAGCAATACGCCGTGACTCGCAGACCATAGTGGCATAAGCCACAATCAGCCAAAATGACATTCGGTACCCCCCACTTTCGCGCCAACTTGCACGGTGGGCCATTTTAGCCGCAAAGGAAAATACAGTGCGCGGAAACCGCCCAATTGCAAGACTGGTCGCCGTTCAAGATCTCATTGGCATTGCGAAGATGCAGAGAGACTTCTGCTTCAAGAAAGCTAGACTGTCCTAACAAGATCAGAATCGCCTGTTGCGTTTTGAAGTTGGCTGTACCTGAAAGCCACCGCGTGAGTAGACCACTAGTCATAAGAGCACAGCTTTCCAGAATGCACACTGACCTGGTATTAGATCATATCCTGGCGTCGGACTACTTGCAATCCACGCTGACCATTTCCGCATCACGAATTTCGAATCTTTATTGGACCCGGGTTTCGAAGCTATTGCCGGCTTGCTTTCCAAGTGGGTGGATGAACTAAAGATTGGGGAAGTCAACCCTCCCACTCAGTCGATCTTAAACCGATCGGATTCGGCACTTTTGCGGCGCTCTCGCGATGTAACGACCCAGCCCTAGAAGTGAGTACGAGCATGGCCAACCCGACCAGGCTGAAGGACCCTCTCCATAACACCCTGTCGGCTGCATCGATGCCGAGTGTTATGGAGGCGCTAGTGGAAGAGAAGACCGCCGGCATGATTCCACGGTTGCTAGAGAGGCATTCGGAATGCAACGAGGATATTAAACCCGACACGCCGCGGATAAAGATCAAAGTCAGGCCAAGTTCGAGAATGGCAGGCTGCCAAGGCAGCAACACTTCACAGGGCCTCATCTCATTGCGACTCACAATCACCAATGAATAGTGTCGTATTGCCGAGGATTCGAATCAAGCTGAAGTACGGATCGGGAAAGAGAATCAGTAGCTCGGATCAGGACGGTGGGAGCAATGACAACGAAGAACAGCCTCGCAAGAAGCGGAGGGTCTTGTTGAGGACAAGATAGATTGTAGACCGCCGCACAATGAAAGCGTGCAGCTTATCCCCAGATAGGCGTACATCCTTATTTCTATATTTAAGGGTGAAAAGGAATGTCTAGATGATGGATTGGCTGCTGGTAGTGGACAGCCGCGAACTCGTACCCAGGGCCAGCCGTTCCATATATCCCCCACTTTGTTGCGACCTGGCTGCCGTCTCTTCTGTTATGTATAGCACGAACGCATGAGCTCTAACGGGAGGATTCTGCCGAACTTTGGCCGCCAGTGGCTTCATCGTCGGCGGTCGTCGCCAACTGATACACCGTCTCGCTCACGGATTTGGCTTGCGGGCAGCTAGCCCAGGAGCTCGCACACTGAGCCACCTCCACTCAAACGTTCGTTCCCGTCTTCGGCGTTGTGCGGTTGAGGATGTGTCCCGTCTGGCAGGCCGGCCGGATTTGTTGAATGCGATGCCAATCTTACCGCAGACATGGTCGACGAGTTGCATTGCTTGATTCGCCGCAAGTGTGGCTGGCGTGAATCTGCAATGCGTCCTATCGAACTCTGAGCGTGCACTACTTCAAATGTGTTTAATTACATCAGAATCGTAGGCCACTTTGTTGACATTGAAGGCGAACAACGTGGTGTCCTTCTTGGCCCACCGCGCCTAGTCGGTCCACACTCCGGTGAGAATATGGCCTCCTAAACATCCTGCCCCCCCCGGTCCATCACCATGACCACTGGCGCGAGCTTCAATGGAGGTCTTTACGCCCGTAACGGTGCTGTGACTTTGGACACGAACCGCGTTCGCGTCAGGCGTACCTATACAGCAACGACTACGACTGCGACTACGAGAGCTACTACTGTCGGATAAATCCGCTTGACCATTCAAGCAAAAGTGCAGGCCTGCTGTCTTTCCAGCAGCCATTATAGTGGCATATATCTTCTACGCGACAACTACTGCAACGACTACAACAGGCATAGGCATAGGCATAGGCATAGGCATAGGCATAGGCATAGGCATAGGCATAGGCACAGGTGTCACATCCACCGCACAACCGCCACATCACATTGATGACTCGGTGTGTGCATTCAGGAATCAAGCCTCGTTGCCTTCTTCCATTGATGAATGAAGCCTCGTTGCATTGATGACTCGGGACTCAATTGAAGCTGTAAACGCCTCAATCGCGAAGTCTAACGCCACCAACACGACTAACACGCAGCCAACGTTGGATTACAAGGCATCACAGGCCTCAACGGCACAGATAAAAGGAAGCTCTTTTCCACTCATTTAGCTAGAAATCAAGAGTCTTTACCAGTCAATTATCTCACCTTCTCACGCGTTAACAGGCTCGGGCATGGGCACGGGAACGGGTACTGCAACAACTACGGCAACTACAACGGGCACGGGTCTTACGATGACTACGACTATGACAGGCATAGATGCTTTAACCACCCCTACAGCTACAACCGGTATGGGTACCACATCGACTACTACGGCTTTCGTGGCCTTTGCGGCACAGGAACATATGGTTTGAACTTCAGGGGAGCAGCCATAGCGCAAGGAAGCTGGAGCTGTTGGTATCTTGTGATCGGAGGTGAATAAAAAAAGAGCGAGGTACGGAGAGGGAAGGGCGGCCTTTCCCATTTATCCAGTGGCAAAGTCTTCTGCAATCTAGAATAATAAGATGAATTTCATGCACATCAATTATAGACCGCTCCTGTCCAAATTCGGCGTCGACTCGCCACAGACCACTTTGCGCCGCCTGTTTCTCCGGGTATCTACCTTACATTGGGCACTCTACACCAATAACCTTTTTCGATATCTCTATAATATTCAGACAAAGAGCCGCTTGCATAACCCCGAGAAGATTGACAACTTGGTGCAAACGTTCGTCAATCACGTCAACATGTTCCAAAAGGGCACATATGGAGACAAACTGCATTGGTCTACGTATGCGGCATGCATTCGTCGACGTGGAGGTGCCTACTGCACCTACACTAAGCCAAGCCGAGTGCATTATTGGCAAGCTAGAACGTTCGTATCTCCCCTATCCCAGTGAACATACGGTTTAACTAGCAGTGAGAATAAACTTTTGATAACAATTTTTAGCTATGGGCTTTTCTGGAGACCCCACGCTGTGTCTTGGGGACAGTCATTTGGCCAGAAACTCTTCGACAAAACAAGAGCGTTTGAGGCCATATTCAGAGGAGGGTCTACCGATACACCAAGACCGCCTTTGAATCAGATACCCTCCCCGAGGAATTTAAGGCTGTTTTTCGAAGCAGCGCATACAAGGTTGAGAATTTTCTCGGGGAGTACAAAGCATGGATAAGGACTTTCCGGCAAACGTTTTGAGTGTTCTCTCTACCGTAACACGTTCTCGCGCAGGTATTATCTCAAGAATTGCATGAAGAAATGCTCCGCCCGTTACGGTTCTGAACTAGACCCTAAAGATAATGCTTAGATTGGCTATATTTGAGTTAATAGTTATCTCTAATATATAATAGACCTTTCGACTAGACCGAGACCTTTGTACCTAGATGCGTATGGCATGGCCTATAATAGCAATAACGTGATAGTAACGGGCCATTCGTGGTTTATAGATTCGTAGGGATGCGCTCCGATGCGTTAGTCTAAATAGGTTATCTCGGGTCACATGCAACTACTCTAGTAGGAAGTAGCCCTAGAAAACATATCGGCTCAATCTCGAAAAGGATTGTAGGCATGTCCTCTCTTGAGGCGGTAGCAGACGCCGGCTATTAGTAGGGTCCTTTACTTCGCCCATCCTCGTCGCGTGTATCCCTGCCCCTGCCTTCCGATCGGACCCCCGTGCTACACGCTATCTACGCATAGCAGGCATTGGGACGAACGCCTGCATAACCCCTATTCCGCCCTACCTATTGGTCGACGTCCGCTCTATATTCTAACGACGTCGTATATACCGAGAAGTATAAGGGGAGGGATAATCTCTTTAAGCTAACTAACTATAGCGATTGCTTTCGCGATATTTCTGCAGTAGCCTTCGCAAGGTTAGTATGCTTCTAGGAGCTTAGGCTAGCTCTAATTATGCGCTAACCTATAAGCCTACCGAACTGGTAAATAGTAGGATTATAATGCCAAAAGCGATATGGCGGTCTTGTCGCCCGCTAAATCGCAGGTGCTAATAAGACAAGAAAAGTAGGCCGGGGGTTCGGTCTATCCGAACGGCCTATTAACGCAGCAACGTTCTCCGACCAAGGACCGACACTAGATACACTCGGGTAGCTTCCGAGGAGAAAAAAAGCATACTAGGCTACGAGCATCTTACTTACGCTAGCCATAACTCTTTCTAATTCTAGTAGTTTTTATTACCTAACGAGATATCTACGTAGAAACTATAGCGCCATAGGTATATTAGGCCTCGGGTACGCTAGGTAGGTAGTAGAACTTACTATAACTAAATAATAGAGGGTCTCAATGGGTAATAGATATAGTTTTTAGGAATATAGCTAAAAATAGATACTAGACGGGTGCCGAAAAGATTCTAGTCGGGTTATTATATAATAGACCGACCTCGGGCCGAGTAGCTTAGATTTATTACAGAGGCGATCGGAGGGTAGATAGCCCCGGGCATATTCCAAGGAGGCTTCTCTATTTAGCGACTAGACTATACCCTAGTGTCTAATAAGGAGAGAAAAGGTACGTATAGGAATACTAGTGCCCTATAGAAGGAGGGCGTGTAGTTTACTTAAAGAAGTAGTAATAGAGCAGTAGTAAGGAATCACTAACCTGCACTTCCTTGCCGTGAGAGTCCCTAATATACACACCCTTAGAGTAGAGGCTCGACTACTCTATAACCCCCTAAGATAAGGCGTGTCTTTTAGACAAGTGCCGCGGCTATCTTATTAACTTATCGACTTAAAACTGCTAGGGACGAGCTCTCTAAAAGGCAGTAAATAGAACTTAACCCTGGCACTATCTATAGTGAATAAATAGATAACGCAAGAGTAGGTTACTATATTAAGATCTTAATAGAACTAGAACCGGCAAGCGTTAGGCGGTCGAAGCTAATAGGGCTAGTTAGACCCCTTAGCATAAGCAATATAGTAGTTCCGTGCTAGTACTTATTGCCGTTATCTTATAGACTTGTCTCTACTAAAGCTATATCGTAAACAATATAGATCGTTAATTTCTATATAAGATAATAAATAATAATAGATAGCGTTTGCAAACGGTAGCGTAGCTACCTATAGCGCATGACCTCCCCGCCGAATAAAGAAACGGATAGTAACTCTAGTAAGAATAGGCTATAAAGTTATATCTAGAATCGTTGCCTATAGAAGCTAGCAAGCGTCCTACGGCACTATACAGGCATACCTACTTTGTTGGGGTGTTGGTGCAGACCCCTGACCAGAAAAACGGAAAACACAAAAAAGTGGAGGAATATTGGGACGCCCAGCGAGTCTGTAGGTATAAGAGAGACGTCTGTGTCCCTATGAACAGATGGTCCCTCATGCACGCAACGACGCAAGTCGTAACGTTCATGAGCTTTCGAGATTCTGACAATGAAAAATCCTGGTTAATTCCTCCCACATTTTTGAGATGGCCGTGGTTGCCTCTCCTTGCCTCTTTACCTTTGACTTGTATGACACAAAGACCTGTTCACACAGGCGTTGATTTGCAGACTACACGCCGCTGTGCTGATGTTCTGACTTCCACGGAGACGGTCGCTCCGACTTACACGGGGATACCCGTCTTGTCTTACGCGTCAAGCAGCGCACTAACTTACACGACGACTCGTGTCACTGACTAATAGCTGACTTCTTGGGCAGGGACCGACTCTACGACTTACACGACGATCGTTGCACTCGGCCTTTAGTGTGTTCGTTCTCCCTTAATAAAGTATAGGTTAAGGTACGATAGATCTAAAGATAGACTATTCTATATAGTAAGTTCTACTAACTCGTTAGGGTTTCTAGCTAGCCATGCTTCCTTATTTATTATCGTTAACTAGTATTCTATCTAATAGAGTCGGCGGAAAGTAATAACAAATACGCTTAGGAGCGTTAGGACGTTATAAAGGTTAGCTTATAGACTAAGAGCTAGGTCGCAAAGAATAAAGGAAGTAAATAGCGAAGTAGGCGTCTTTATATAGATAAGAAGAGAGTAGTTAGCTCTTAAGTACACTCCTAAAGTAACGGATCCGCTCTTCGATATCTAACCTCGATGGTTATTTTTGGCCGTCCGTATACTTAGTTCTATTTTTGCTTAGGCCGCTATTTATACTCTTCTTAGCTATGGGGCAAGACTGAGTAACCCGAGAGCTCCTAGAGCCATGGGTGAGCAGCCCCTGAGTAGAGCCTGAGCCGGCATCTACAAAAGCGGCGATGCGTCTAGGAAGCAAAAAGTCGGGATTCGTGAGGTATAACAAAGGAAACCCGTAGTCAGCGACAGCGAAAAAAACAATTAAACATAGCAAACGGCGACGACTCTCATCCTGCCCTGCCTGCCTGCTGCATTACTTGGTGCTCTCCACCCTAACCTACACGGCCATAGTCACCAGCACATCCGGCTCCGTGGTCGCGGTCGCGGTTGCGGCCTCCCCCTCCCGGGTGAAGAGGCGCATCGTCGGCGAGGGCTCGACAGAGGCCACCGTGGTGCCGGTGGGCACGGGAGTATTGCGGCGGCGGCCCGCGTTCTGGGTGCGCGTCGGCCGGGGATGCGCGCGGTCCTGCCCCACGGCACCAAGGCACTCGGGGTTGCCAATGCATAGGGCTAGGTCTCCCAGCCCGTACACGGGCTTGATGGGGCGGCCCCCGTGCTGGGTGTGTGTCGGCCGGGGATACTGATGAATATCCGTCACGCGGTCCTGGCCCAGGGCGCCAAGGCACTCGGGGTTATCAATGCATAGGGCCAGGTCCCCCGGCATGTACGCGGGCTTGATGGGCAAGGATCGGCGGCGGGCTTCGTCGTCGTCCTCCTCGGAGTACGTGTCGTGCGCGGCTTTCGTGGGTTTGCCGCAGAGGAAATCATGGAACCTCCCGCGCTCTTCGAGGCGGCTGCCGTCGACGAGCTGCGGCGCGGCGGAGACGGCGGCGGACAGGAACCAGCACGCAACGAATATCTTGGTGAGGGTGTCGGAATACATCTCTGCTTGAGTTGCGGTGGTGGTGGCTGTTTGGTTGTTTCTTTGGCTATCTGTTGACGTGTGTTAGAACAGGGACCTGTGCTGGGGTAGAAGGATGAGCGGGAGCCGACATACTTTGAAGTCGGTAGAGACCTGTGGTACAATGCAGATGGGCTTGTAGAGAGTAGAGACTGGTGGTAGGGAGTGTGGAGATATGGAGATGCGGGAATGAAGAGGCAGTGTAGGAACGGAAGTGCAGGAGGAAAGAAAGGAAACCAGAGAGACTGGGAGACAGGTGCAATATATACCGCGCTCAGTTAAACTTTTCTCCCGGGATCAGTATCTAGCATCAACATGAAGAAGTATCGGGATCACACCCCGCCGACAACATGAAGAAAAGTCGGTACAGAAACTTTTCCTGCATGGTGGTTTCTGCCTAAACTATCCTCGTGCTCCGTCGGCGAACCACGGCAAGAAATGCGCATACTTTTGTGGCTGCAGATGACTGCACGGCAGAATAAGCACAAATACAAATCATGTCCCTGAGCCAATAAAAAACTCTTTGAGTGTTTATTGCGGCGACCCAAGGCGCCAAAACGCCAACATGCGGTGGATATATGATACAAAGTTTGCTCACATCGTAAGCACCCCAGGCACATGAGTCTTCCGTGATCCTTGCACTCAAACCCTCAGATTCTTCAAACCATCTCCTCGGGATGATGCCCTGCACCCACGGCCCGTCGAGGAATCGCAGGGCTCGCGTAGCGACCATTTTCAGTCCCGCCCGCATGCTCATGTCCAGCAGCAGCCCCTTTGGCGAACCCCAAGCCCCCGACGCCACTGCCACTGCCACTGCCACCCCATCCAGCCCTCTTCGTAAACACCGCGTCCATGAGGTCCGCGCCGCCCATGTCGTAGGGGAACGGCGCGCCCCTGTTGAGCGGGACGTGGTTGAACCGCCAGTCCCAGATCGCGGCGTAGGTCATGCGGTAGCTGGAAAAGGCCATGGCCGTGCCGATGGCGGCGCCTGCAAAGATGTCGTACCAGTTGTGGTACTCGTCGATGGTCAGCGCGCCCCCGATCAGCACGGCGCCGAGGATGGGCGCGTAGATGACGATGAGCTTCCACATGGCCGGGTGGTAGTTGGAAAACACCTTGAGCTTGGCGTTGAGGTACAGATACAGAAACACAAAGCCCGCAAACGCGGCCGTCGTGTGCCCGCTCGGCATCGACTCGAGGCTGTCGTTGATCTCATCCTCGTCGCCCGTGCACACCTCGCGCGTAAAGTACAGCTGCTGGAACCCCTTCATGTTGTACTCGGTGCTCGCGGCGGCGGCCCTGCTCAGGTCGGGCTTGCACACGTCGAGGAAGTGCGGGCGCAGTCCTCCGATGAGCCACTTGACGAAGACCTGGAAGACGGCGGCCGAGATGAGCGAGTACAGCAGGCCGACGACGCCGTTGTTGACGTCCCAGAAGGAGCGCACGCGAATCTGCATGAGCAAGATGACGGCGATGGGGATCACGCTGGCGAGGAAGGCGGCCAGCCAGATGGGGACGACCTCCTTGCGCAGGGGGTACGCGAACTCGGGGTAGACGACCTCGCCGTCGGAGAAGGTGACGGCAAACGAGCGTGACGGTGCGGGATGGGCTTTGTAGACCTAAGAAGAGCGTCAGGGGTGGTGATCTTCGATGGCGTAGACTTCGAGCGAGACTTACACCGAGGCCAATGGCTCCCATAGCTGCCATGGTCAAAATGTCCAGCCAGGTGTGCTTGATCCACTGCCCGAAACTCGGCCGCTTCGCCATCGAGTAGGGCTCGTGGTGGCCATGCTTCCGCTCCTTGTGGTGCTCTACAGTGTGCGTGCCGTCTGCGGGCCTCTTGCGGCTGAGGAAGCCCATGGTGGCTCGAGTAAAGCTGGCACGCGACCTGATGCTCCTGGGGACGTTCGTTCGAGTAGCCGGCGGGTAGCTATGGGGATCCGGGCAGGACCACAAGCGACGAGGTGAACTGGTAGAGAGGGTGTAATGGGGAATTGGGAGCAATTGCCTCGGAGCAGTCTTTTCGATATATAAATGCAGACCACAGGCAATGCCCATCATCATCATCGTACCGCCGCCCTTCGTGGGCGATCGTTGATCGCCAACACCCGGTCCAACCTGACGTCAGCTGGCGGCACAGCATGGAGCAAACCCTGGCTGGACCGATCAATGACAGGCACGTCTCGTGCCATCGTGGCAGGTCCGCACACAGACCGTGCCATTGAGCCTCCACAGGCACCAAACAATGCGTTGTTGCTTCGTGTTGGAGCCGCAGAACGACGTCATCCCGTCCCGAAACCTTGGCAGAGGCCCAGTCTCGCTTGCTGCCCGGCTCGGGCCAACCGCCGGGCGGAATGCTCCGGCGCGATCGTGATGCCCCCTGGGGCCCCGATTCACTCACACGACAGGTTATGCTTACCTAGAGCCTTATATACGGTGGTCTGGTAATGGCTGCGTTGCAGGAGCTTATTAGCAAGCTTAATACTGCAGTAGGGTCCGTTTTAAGTGCGCATTTTTGTGTCTGCATTTTCCCACCCAATGGCCATTTCTGGCCGATGTGGATGGTGTACGGATAGTGGCATTACATGATCAGAGCGAAGTATCGCTGCGTCAATGGCTTGACAGAGGGTTGATAACAGCCAAATACGAGAGATATGAATGAGCGACCTTGTCTCGACACAACCTCGTCTCCAGACCACTCAATACCTCATCTTTCACAACAATACTGTACTACCATGCGTTCCGATTCCACCGAGCCCGTACCTATTGTCCTTGCGTCTACACAATCAGCATGCTGTCACCGAACATGTCGAACTCGTATCCTCCCTTGTCGGTAATCTCTGCGTAGCTACGCATAACAAAATCCTTGCCCGCAAAGGCCGCCGTAAGCACAATATGGCTGGACCGCGGCTGGTGGAGGTTCGTCAGCAGCACATCGACGACCTTGAAGTTGAATCCAGGATAAATGTAGAGATCCGTCCACCCCGCTTGGGCTTGAATAGCAGCTCTGAGCTCCTGTTTGGCTGCAAGCGTCTCGAGAGTTCGCATGACGGTCGTCCCAACGGCGATGATGCGCCGCCCCTCGGCTTGGGCCCGATTGATTTGTGTAGCGGCCTTGTCTTCAACCTCGAAGTACTCGGATCTGACCTTGTGATTCTCAATCTCTTCCTCACTGATATGACGAACCGCGAGGATCTCGGTCGCCCCGACATGCAGCGTGATGTAAGCAATCTCAACCCCCTTGGCGGCAGTCTGAGCCAGGAGTTCGCTAGAGAAGTGAAGCCCAGCCGACGGAATGTCCAGTGAGCCGGGCGCCTTGGCGTATACGGAGCGGTAGGCCTGGGGCGTTGTTTTCCAGTGTGTCGAATTGAGGTTGACTGTCTCGTCTACCTGCTGTCCGTATTGATCAAGCGTCGGCGCTAATAGCTCGAAGGGCTCAAACCTCGCCTTCCAGAGCCGGTCGGGCTGCGGTTCGAGCAGTGTGCAGGTAAGCCGGTCGTCGTCCTTTGACGTCAGGATGAGCCCCGGCTTGACCGACGACTGCTCGAATTCGGTTTCGACAATGGTCGTACCGTCGGGCTCGTGACCGTACAGGGCCACCTCGGTAGATTCGTCGCCATGCTGGAACCACAAGATGTTCGCGAGCGTGTAGCTATCATTCAATACTAGAAGATCGCCCGGGCGAAAAAAATCGCAAATGGTTGAGAATACCGTGTGCTCGATCGTCGCCGCCGAGCGATCGAGCACGATCATCCTACCGCTGTCGCGACTCTTGCCACGCAACTCAACGGGATCGCTCGGCATGACTCTTGAGTCAAGATTGAAGTCAAACTCTTTAGTCTTCATGATTCGTTGTTTTCTGAAGTTTTGTTGTTGCGGTAGGACTTGGCACAAAGGGTTGGAGGGAAGAAGTTGGTTGGAACAGGTTATCATTGACTAAAAGTTGACGACAAGAATGGCTGTGCGATGGGTATGCCTAGGAGTGGACTATGCCATATGTAGTCTGAAATGTGCGTGATTTCTAAAATCCAATGCGTAAATACTAAACGAGGTGGCCAGATGACGGATGCCGTGAGTTGCATCGGCTGCCGACTTTCGCAACGGTATAATATCACCATGACTTGATTGGGACAATCCCATCACACAACAGGGCCTCGTGCAGTGACTCAAACAAAGGTTTCTGCTAATCGGTGAATAATGGCGGTAAGATATGGCACTGTCGCGTTGCGCCGTGGTAAACAGTGATACGCAGTTTGTGTCTCGCTGACCTGAGTGTGTTTTGGACGCTCCTTCTCATCCTGTCCAACCCAGTAGCAAGGCAACATCACAGCTAGTCATGTCTGCAACTCCACGATTCGGGGTTTGTCGTTTCAGTTGTAGACCCCAGTGGGGTTGTCGTGGCTGGCTGTGTTTTCTCCTTCCAGCGACTCGTGGCTCTTCGCTGGAGCCACTCTGCACGCCACGTTCCTTCATCTACGCATTGGGAGTTACCAAAGCCATGGGGGCCAGTAACGGTCCTCTTCCGTGTCTCGGATCTGGGGGATACATGGCGACACCGGAGTTCGTGACGTGTCATTGTCTCGCTTGCCTAGTTTAACAGTAGCAACGATAGACTCTGAATCTTGCCGATGTCGGCTCACGAAGGGGAGTTGGTCCAGAACTTACCTCCGCCGAAGTACAGCAGAAGCAACTTGTCACAATCTGAAAGGCTACCTGTCAGTACATGCAACAGCATGCCGAGACTACGACTGACCGCCACACCGTCGCCGGTGCACTTCAACAACTATGCCGGCCAGCGCCGCCGGTGGCCGCACAGGCAATGGCATGGGCGAAGCCCAGACGCGGAAAGTAGGCTGGGCTATGATACATATGGTTTAAAAGTTTTCGCTTTTCGCAACATCGCGGGCGGGAGGAGCTTCGACAGAAGAGTACTCGGTAAGCGACGGGAGCCCACAAGTGTAAAATCTTATAGGATTCAACATCCCGTCAGATATCATAACTATTCATCGATCCATGGGGACATTTCGCCAGCTATGTTTAGCGGGAACGCGGCACCCATATGCTGGTATGTCCACGTACCGCCGTAGCTACCACAGCGAGAGCAGTGAGAAGAACGATCTTGGGCTTCAGCCTTCATGCTAATGACGAGCAATTGGCAGAAAATTAGTGTTGGTGCTAAATTAACGAGTCCGTATCTTCCAGCGTGAGGAGAGTGAAATATGTCCCAGACAGGTTCCTGAACGGCTTGTGCATATCATTGGCAGCTTTATGAGAAACATGATGTGACGAAAGTCAATGGTTGTCGCTAACTGCAAAACAAGCCACGTCTGGTAACTCTCCTCTTGCCGCTACGTGGGTCTTAAGCTGGTGAGACAAGGATTCGGCAGGGTTCATGTTCAGCAGCAAAGTGGTCGCCCGATCGCCATGATATTACCTATAACAGCTCACCCAAGTAAGTCTTACAAACTTGCCTGAGACCTTTACCGACATACGACACATTTATTTGGTTTGACTGACGTAAAACACAGCACTCTACGGGCTGTCGCCAATATTCTCACTTGCCAAGTCCGGATCTCGTCACGACGCATGGCATGAACTATCGGACTGTCGCCATTACACCCCATGTACGTAGTCCAGCGTTAGCAACACGATAGTCAAGCTTGCATCGTATTTAAGACATCGTTGGGCTGAAATGCATGTTCCGACATAGATGCAACCTCAAACTTTCGTCAAAGGCATAGCGATTGGTTGACGACAGACTAACATGCCGACCGTTCGCAGGTATTTATACCTCTACGTCCTTGCTTCCTCCATCGCTTGGAACACCAGTAGCCTTCTCACGAACGACCGCCCTGTACCTCAGTCTCAACCGCCATGCATCTGAACGCCATCCTCCTTGCCACCATGGCCATCTTTGTCTCGATTTCAGCAGCGCGGGACCAGGCGTCATGTTACTATATCGAGAAATACGGGTCCGGAATTCATCGCTGCAGCCAGTGCCGTGAAGGCTTCAGATTTATCAAGAGAAATCCAACCTGCGATATTGGCTTTCAGTGCTGCGAAGGTCTCTGCTGCAAGAAGCCATTGTAGGGCTCGTATAAGTGGGTACGTTTATGAAGCGTTGTGAGAGGAAATCATGCGTATCTCCCGTCAACGCTAACTTTAGCTCGGCACTCAAAGGGGGTCATGTGGCCAATACATATGAGCCAAATCGCTGTCCTTGGGCTGAGAAATGGCTATGGCATGATAAACTCGGTCCGTGTGGCGAGGTCGACGTGGGCTACTAGTAATCGGAGTAAGCGGCCAGTCATTGCATGGAGTTCTCCATCGGAGTTTAACCTCGGCCGACTCTCCGCCGTCTTCGGAATATTAAAACATAATGAGAATCGACTTACCCCCAGTGTGCCACTTTGACTTCGTCGAAGCCGCATTATCTGTTATTCCGTAACCTGGTACTGTAGTTCTGCCCTCAACTAGGTTCTAAAGTCCGCTAATACTACAGGTTAAAAGAAGGGGAGAAAAGAACGAACTTTAATCATTTGACTTTAGAGTTGGCCGCTGCGATGGTATCGGACGTAAAACAAGAAAAGGGGAGCTGGTAAATATAGAGCATTAAAGAGTTTATGAAAGGATGTCAACGCCATTGGGAGAGCGTATACTGGATGGGAACCGGCCGAGACAGCGATCTAACAACGACTGCGTGATAGTGTAATCTGTTGTGGGCGACGTTTGACTCTTGTTGCCATTCTGTTAATTGCCACTACGGTAATGCAAGGATACTTCATCGTGATTATGTACTACGAAAAGCACTAGCCACATAGGCCGAAAGTGGCCGTTACCGCTTCGCGCAGACAGGGGTCAAGATGAGTAGCTCTAGGATTGATGGCAGTGGAGCCCATCAGCAGTACAGCGTCTAGCTTCAGGCCATCTTCGACACTTGCTGTTGCACAAGTGTTTGTCCGCGCAATTTCGAGCCCAGTTGGGTATTCATCATCGTGTACAGTCCATGTCCACCTGCCAAAACGCCAATCCCAATGCACATGGCTCCATCCCCGCCGTACCTGGTGGCACGCACACCGAGGCACCCCATCGTCGAACCTCTACCAAACTGATCCTCACCGCCGGCCGCGGCCCCTACCTGCCCCAGACATGCCCGGCATCCCGCCGCCCATGCCCATCTGCTGCATCATCCCCTGTAGCCCCTGCATGTCCATGCCACCAGGCATCCCACCGCCGCCTCCGCCTCCCAGCATCTTCATCAGCGAGCCCATGTCGGGCATTCCGCCGCCGGCGCCGCCAGCTCCGCCCATGCTCTGTAGCCGCTTTTGCATCGCTGCCATCTGCTGGGCCTTGTTGCCGCCGCCCATGGCCTGCTGTGCCCTCTGCATGTTCTTCATGTTGCCTCCCATCTTCTTGGCCATGCCTGCCATCATCCGCTGCTGCGTCAGCAGGTCCTCCACCTCTCGTACCGACGTCCCCGAGCCTCGTGCTATCCTCGTCATCCGGCTGGGCTGCTCAATCAGGATCTTGCCGTCCGAGTCCAGCTCTTTCTCTGTCATGGAATCGCAGATGTAAATCATCCGCTTCAGCTTCGCCCCGCCCTCCTCATCGTCCATCCCCTGCATCATGTTGCTCATGCCGGGAATCATCCCAGCCATCTTGGACAGGGGTCCCATCTTCATGATGTTCGACAGCTGGTCTCTCAGGTCTCGGACTGTAAAGATGCCTTCTTGGATGTGCTTTATGGTATCCTTTTGGTTCAGGTTCAGGCTCTGGACGTGCTCCACCAAGCCGGCCATGTCGCCCATGCCCAGGAGCTTCTGCACAAACTGCTGGGGCGCAAATCGCTCCAGGTCCAGCATGTGTTCGCCGGTACCGATAAAAACAATGGGCGTGTGCGTGGCCGCAACGGCAGAGATGGCACCACCGCCGTGCGCATGGCCGTCCGTCTTTGTGATGATGATGGCTCCAAAATCAGCCGCCTCCTTGAACGCCTTGGCTTGTGACTCGGCTTGTTGACCAATGGACGCATCCAGCACCATGATTGTCTCGTCGGGTCGGATCGCCGTTTGAATGTCAATCATTTCCTGGAACAAGGCCGCCTCCTGACGATGGCGACCCGACGTATCGACGATGATGATATCGAATTTCTCCTTCTTGAACTGCTCAACACCGGCTCGGGCCACGGCGGCGGGATCAGTCTCGGTCAGGGAGCCATAGTACGGAATCTTGGCTTTCGTCGCGTTCTGCTTCAGCTGATCGAAGGCACCGGCACGGAACGTATCGGCGCACACCAGGCATGATCGAAAGCCCCGGGTCTGGTAGTGGCGGGCGAGCTTTGTACACGTTGTTGTTTTACCAGCACCCTGCAGACCGACAAACATGATGACGTTGGGCTTGCCCTTCTTGGGCTTGAACGGGTCCGCGTGCGGATCGACCAGCTTGACCAGCTCATCGAAGACGGCCTTTTGGATCAGGCGCTTCTTGTTGACGGCGGGGGGCAGTTCCTTGAAGTTGACGGTGCCTTTGATCGACTTTCGCAGTTGTCCGACGAGGCGCACGTTGACGTCGGCTTCGAGAAGGGCGGCGCAAATCTCTTTGAGCATGGAATCGAAGGCCTATGCGACAGCGCAGGTTCGTAAGTATGCAACTCTCCCGTGGACAGGACGGCGGGAGGGGCAGCGGCGCAGACTGCTCACCTTTTCGTCGAGGTTCTGCTCCCTCGTCAGGTTGGTGACCGCCGTGTTGATACGGCGGCCGAGATCTTGGAGAACCATCGCGGAGGTTTCGGTGCCTCCTGAGCGAGGGCGTAACTTGCCACGGCGACAATGTGTTGGATGGCAAGAGGGAACAGTTGGCTCCTCAGCAGTGAGGATGCGATGGTTAGATGGAGTGGAGGTGGGGCAGCGGAGGCAAACTCGGCCAGTGCATCAACCTTTATTCCGGGCAGTGTCAAGGTGTTGCCTACCCTATAGCCAGCGGTTCATGTCTCAAATCATATTCTTGTCATGCCTGCGTCCAACCTTGTTGCTCTGAGAATTTCGCTCAATTTTCTGCAAAGATGATGTTGGGATATCTCCTTTCGTGATGAAATGGAAAGTTGATTGCTAACTGAAGCAAGCTATCTCTATGCGTGATGGCCCGCGAGTCTCGTTGCGGTTGAGGTTTAACGGTGGCTACTTGTTCCCTTCACATATCTACGTGGGGACGAAGACTCTGTGCTTGTATCAATACTCGCCAAACGAATGCAGAGCTACAACTAATTCAAGGCCATACCATCAACGTTGACCAGCTTGACATCCTTTCCCTCGTCATGCAGCGTCGCCTTGTCGACCTTTCCATCCGCGTCCCAGCTAAAGTCAACAGCCCGTCCACCTCTCAACCGCAGGTTCTTGACACTGCCGCCTCCCCAGCTGGAAGGGATCGCGGGACCCAGGACCACCGTTCGAGTCTCATCCTCTTTAGTATAAGGCGACGGCAGGTCGACGACGAGCATGCTCAGAATCGCGCCGCCAAAGCCAAAGTTGGCGTCAATCTGGAACGGCGCTCTCGAGCCAGAGTACATGTCGAACCCGTTGCTGGCAAAGTTGGCGTCAATAACCAACCGGAGTTCGGAATACGCCTTGTCCGTGTTGTTGAGTCGCGCCCAGCACGCCGCGCGCCATACCTTTCCCCATCCCGTGTCGGAGTCGTCTGTGCCCGTCCCGCGGGCCTCGAGGGTCGCCGCGACGGCGTCCTGGATGGTCTTGTTGGTGTAGCCGCCCTGGAAAGACGAGATCGAGTACCCGGGATACCACCCGACGAGGTTGGACAGGTGTCGGTGCGTGTTCTTGTCGTCGTAGCCCTCCGAATCCGGGAGTTTCCATTCTTTGACGCCGCCCCAGTCCGTCAAGTGAAGGCCCTTGTCCAGCTTGGCCAACTTGGCAGTAACCTCGTCGCGGAAGCTGGAGTCGCCGTCTCCAATGTAGCCGATTGAGTTAAGCGTCGCTTCAAAGACTTGATGAATCAGCTGCTGAAAGTGCGTGCATCCGAACGTCGTGGGACCGTGTTCCGGGCTGTTGCATGGGTTTACGACCAAGGAGCCGTCCTGGGTGTAGATGTCGTCCTGCAGCTGCGACAGCCAGAACTGGGCCACACCCTTGATCAGAGGATATCCTTGATCGCTGAGCCAGCCGACGTCTCTGCCGTATTCGAAGTTGTCCCAGACGTGCTGCATCATCCATGCAGCAGCAGCAGGGTCTGAACATAATCAGTCATCGCACGCCGAGCGCCAAGGTGTTCCACTTACAGTTGGCCCATTCAGCACCATCCTTCATGGCAGTGTGTCCAAAGATGTTCATCTCGTTATGGGTCACCCATCCAGAAGCGTTGTAGAGCAGCCTTGCCGTCTCAGTCCCTCTGGGGACCCATGTATCTCTCATGTAGTTCCAGAGGGCGACCGAGGCTCGTGGGAGCCCCGTCTGATCCGCAGCCCAATAGTTCATTTGTATGTTGATGTTTGCATGGTAGTCGGAGCTCCAGCTGGGATTCGTTTGTTCTGTCCAGCGACCTTGAAGGTTGGCTGGCAGAGAGTTCTCGCGCGAGGAGCTAATAAGCATGTAGCGAGAGTAGTCGAAGAGCAGGCTCTCCAGAAAGGGGTCCCCGTTTCCGCTGGCCGAGTAGCGCGAGATGATTGTCCGCGTCTCTTCCTTTGCAGAGCCTTGAGGGTCCGGCAACTCGAGAGTGAAAGCTGCAAAGAGAGATTGGTGGTCCGAGGTGTGTTTGGACACAAGGTTGTCGTAACTTGAGCCAGCTGCGTTGGACGTCACAGACTCCACGTACGAGTCTGGATCCGACCCCTTGAAGCTGTAGTTGTTGCCGGCGTTTCCTTTCGTTGCGTCGTAGTTTGTCCCGGCGCCAATCACTAGCGTAAGATCTTTGACCCCGGAAGTTGGGGGAATCGTCAAGAGACCACCGGAGCATTGAGTCTCGGCGTCGCCAGCAACTTTGGCCATGGCATCGTACTTGAGACCCTCCGGCGGGCCAGTCTGGGTCACACCACCATATCTGGCGTACTTGTCTCCGCAAGTTGCCTTGGCGAGGTCTGTCGAGACGGCCGAGTTCTCAAACTGGACGGAAATCTGTGGCAGATCCTTGCTTGACGATACATGGTACACGCAGACGTCTGCTGGGTTGGAGCAGAACAAGGTCGTGCTGTAATCGGCTCCGTCTGCTGTGTATGACGTGGTGTACACGCCAGACTCCAGGTCGAGCGTTCGCTGATAGCTTGTGTAGCTGCTCCCATGGCTGATGTTGATGTCAAGATTGCCCAAGGTGCGGTATGTACCGTAATTGTCGTTACTCCCCAGGAGACCTGATACGTCTACGCGGTGTTAGATAATAGTGAATAGTTCCCGGAGAAAAAGGTATGCTTACTGCCAGTTCCCTGGTTGAAGATCCAGCTACGGATCCCTGGCAGGGCGTCGGCCTTGCTGGAGGAAGGGTTCCCGCCGGTATAGTCCTCCAGGAAAAGTCAATTGTTTTGCTCCACCAGCTTCAATCTCATGGCGTCATACCGAGCTCTCAAATGGTCCACCAGACCACAGAGAGTCAATGTTTAGTACTATCTTCTCCGCCCCTGGAGGGTCAAACTGAATACCTGCAAGCTGGACGTTAGCTACATCGCCTGCAATGCACAAACACAAGAGGTATACTTACCCCCAAGTCTACCATTGCCGACGGGGTATCCAGTTTTCAGGATATAATTGTCGCCGGTCCCAGAGGTTGCTGGCTTTGAAGACCAGAGTGACTTCGCCTCGGCCACAGAAAAGAGCTGCAATAGGCTTACGCCCAAGGTTCCAAACGAGACTGCGTGCATGGTGATTTAATTGGCCATGAGATGGCTCAATGTTGAACGGACGATGCAGAGAGTTGCGCAAGTCAAGATGGTGAGTTCATGGAGGAGAAACGGATCTTTATGTAGATGTTCAACGAACTAAAGTACTGGCCTAGAGAGGTTACATTGAGCGAGTGCTTTCACAGACAGTTCACTGCCCGTGCGTATCATCGCGTCGGCTCTTTGCGCGAGCTTGTGAGCCTGTCGTTGCATGTCGGAAACGGACTCAAGGAGTCAAGGGAGTATACAAGCCCAAGCGCATTCGGCAATGATCAGCCAACGTCGTCACAAAGACTGCTGGCTAGAAACATCGCTTGTGCTAGCCCGTACTATTTGAGAAGGATCATGTGGACCAAGCCCTTCGGGAGTAGTTGATGATGTCAATGCATCAGGGGCATCGAGGATGAACGGGGTGGCTGCGGGGGAAGTGCGGGGTGCGTGAGCCGACCCGGCCGGGTGGAGTTTGTGGCTACCACCATCGAGTTTCTGGAAGTTGAAGAAGCGAGTTGTTCCTTCACGGTTGGACTATTGACGCGTCCGGTGATGATCTGGCCTGATCAAGTTTAAGAGCCAGCCCTGTCTCAGGTCAGATTGACCAACTCTGTCACTTATATTAGCCGTACGTATGAGGAACGTCTAGAGTCTGACGTTCGGACATGGCAGTGTTCGTGCTAAGCATCTAAATACCCGACGGAAGCATGTAGTCTTGCAACTGGACGCTTTGAGCTTCCGAGGCTCGTGATAGTGGAAGTAACTAGACTGGCTGCTTCTTGGCTTTGCAGTTCCCGGCCGTCTTGATCCTTGAGCTGTTTTTGTCTGTTCGATAGCCGAGCGAATGACTTTGCGTTGCATCCAGCCCTACTCGCAACTCGAGCCAGCTGTGTTGGACGTCGTGGACGCACGTGGCAGTACAACTCCACATCGGCTGTTGCTGCTACTCAGGCTTTAATCATTGTTCCACTTGCACCACAACAGCCATGGAACATGTAGGCGAGTTTACCACAATAAACTAGATGAAAAGCGATCACATCGATCCAAACTACGACGGAAGCGCGTCGTTCCTCTAGCTTTCATTTTTGCCATGCCCAGAATCGCGGTGAAATTGCAGCCTCAGTCCGGAATCATGTTTCCCCCAGGTACTGTTCATGGCAACTGTGAACACCTTGTTCCGGATAGTCTTTGAACGCAGCCTAACAGCAACCATATTTTGTCATGTTTCTTCGGAATACTTCCACATTCTGCAGGGACTTTATAGGACTTGATGAAGTGGCGTTTAATCAGCATTAGAGATTTTACTATCTTATCCCATACACCAGTACTTGAGGCACTGCCCGTCTCCCTAATTTTTCGCGATCTCCATACTATTACTTAGTCTTTCAGTGTGATCTCATAAAGGTTCGGATTGATACACCAAGGTTGAGGGCTAAGGCGATTTCGACTTATTGAAAAGACGAATGTTGCCAAACGGCGTGGGCGAAAGACCGCTTGCGTGTTCGGACGGGCGCACGTAGGCCTGGTGACGGACGAGGTGGAACGGCTGTGGGCCATGGAGCGCACCATGGACAAATTTAACCCTGGCTAGTGGGCAGCGACGCGGTGTCCGAACGCAGCTGAACAGAAGTATGCCTATAGCGTGGCGAAATAAGTTGACTACGAACTTGAGAAAGGCGGTTGAACAAGGCGACCGGCTGCTGTGTCTGGTACTGATGTAAAATCCGTAAGCTCTAGGTACGATACACGATTGTTTCTTTAAGGCTAAAATAGCGGGAACATCCTCACGATAACATTTATGTCTGAGTCTGCGACAGCTAGCATGCCACCCCACGCTTTCAATTATATTTTGATCTATTTGAATGGTTGAGTTCGGAATGTCCTCCACATTTCGCACATCCGCTACCTACCCTTCGTGCTCCACCAGAAGAGGCTTCGCAAGCCCAAGTCGCTCCAGCGTGCTGGGAAATGTCGTTGGGTTCGGCGAGTTGGCATCCACAATGAGCGTCTTGGGCGTCTTGTCCACCAACAGTCGAATCAGGTCCGGACGCATATAGTGGCCACCCTTTGCCCACGCTGTGTGTAAGCACACGTACTTTAAACAACGAAAGGGATGACATACAAAATCGGCAAGCCGCTTGGTGAGAAGATTCTCATCTAGGTCGATGTCCGCAATAACGAGGCCTTCAAACGTCTTGGCCGGATCCTCGACCGCGCGGGACCCATCTGGGCGGTAGATCCGAGTAAAACCGTTGCCGATTATGGCAGCTTCCCCTTCGACAGCCGCCTCGTCGTTTTGTAGCCGCTTCGGGAGGTTAAGACGTGCTCCCTCGCGAGTAACGACCTGTGTCGGCGCTAGAGTCCAGGTTCCCGTCTCGTACGCGTACGCAGGCGTCACATGCTCCGACTGAACCTCAGAACAGGTGAAATAAGGCTCAGGGTGCTTGAGCGACGAGGCGGGAGCAATAACAGGCCATGCAGCGACATGAACCTCCTCGTTGAGAGAGCAGCCAAGAGCCTTCAGGAAGGGGTTCATCTACACTCGTTAGCAGACACTCCCTCGGCGACCATCATGCCACGCACATTCTCCCAGCAGTTGAGGTGACCAAGCCTGCCAATCTCCGTCTGCTCAACCATGTTAAGCGAATCGCCGGTCCCCTCTCCAAAGACAAGTCTCTCCACGTGCGTGGGCTTGATCTTGCGGCGGTGGTTGATGACTGTGCCGGTCGGGTCAATAATGATCTGTGCCATGTATAGGCTATGTCCGTCGAGCTCCGAGTATCCTAGGGAGACGAAGATCTGCGAAGCTCTCGCAGCGCTTCGGATCCGGTGCATCTCATCCGAGTCGGGGCGCAGGCTATTCTGGTGGTACTCCTTGAGAAGGGGCAGCGAGTCTTGGTAGTTGACACGCCACTGCCAGTAGGGATATCTTGAGAAGTTAGCCTAGTAAACCCTTCGATGGTCGACTTCATTTACCCCGGGATCCCTACTGCTGTAAGCGTTCTGTCTGTCACATTAGTCGTTGCGGACACTTACATAACTCTGGAAAGCCAATGAGCCTGCAGCCCTTTTCACCTGCCTCGCAAATCAGATCAATCGTCTTCTTGACGGACTTTTCAAGATTGAACCATCCGGGCTCGGCCTGAACGGCGGCGGCTTTGTACTGGCGAAAGGTGGCAGGCATGGTGACGGGGTTCTGACTACGGTGAGTGACAGTTGTGAGATTATCTGTAAATGACAAGTCAAGTGAGGGGTGGAAGTGTGTTAATAATTTGGTAAAGAGCTACTGTGCCCAACGCCTTACATGTCTGCCCGACGGCCTGTCGTGTAACAGGGCTGCATCCTCTTGAGCAACGCACCTTGGTCATACGACATGGACCTGCATCAACCGAAGCCCCCATCGGAGTCGCTCGGTATCTCGAAACGTATCGGGAACCTTATTCCCTCCTATTTCCCGTGTTACGAATTCCCGGGGCGCCCGTGAATTGTAACGGTTCCCCTCTGCCCATCCAAAGTTACAAAGCGGCCACTGGCACTTGGTAGAGCCCCACAATGGCATGAAATTGAAGATCCAACCCCTCAACTCCGCTGCAACCATCCCAGCTCCCCTGCGTTTAAACGCACGTCATCTGGTCTCTTGACTTTTGTATTAATAAGATCTCGTTACAATTGCTAGTTGGTGGCTTAATTACTATGGATATTCGGGGTTCTCGGGCACGTCGGGCTTCACCCTTTAACGTCTTCACAAACATTGATCCACATCAAATATCTCTGAGAGCCGGACCTCACAAAAAGGCCTAGTGTTCATGACAGCTTTGCAATCCTCGGTGGGTATGATGTAAAAGGGCGTGATACACCCACCGGGCTTTGATCTCTGTGGGTTGTATGAAGGAGAGCTGTGCGCCCAGCAAATGGGGTCAATTTCATGTTGACTCAGTTAGCCAGCTGAGCTATGGTCTCATACAATGGCTTCTGAAGCGATCAGTGCTTCACGACAGCATGTGACCCAGTGGTGGAAAGCAAGAAATGAAGTTGTTTTTGTATTAATGGACCTTGTCGAGCTTGTTAACTATAACGTAGCACCATGAACCCTACCACGACTCCAAGTTGGGAACTCAATACCCACGGCTTGTTTTCGTTGGTATTGCACTATTCGTCGCTCAAGACACGCACGCCTTACACAAATGTCCGTGGCCAAAGAATTCGAAGCAGCAAACGAAAAGTATGCTGCATCCTTCGACAAGGTCGATCTTCCGATGCCGCCAGGCTGGTAAGTAGTCCCATCAATTTCACAGGCTGCCCAGATAGAAGAACTATGTGCCTTATTGTTTTAATAGCAAGGTCACCGTTGTGACATGCATGGATGCAAGACTCGACCCCGCCAAGTTCTTGGGCCTGACTCAGGGTGATGCGCATACTACGATCCATTGTCATCTCCCAGCAGCTTCTGGGAACTCGCGAAATCGCAATCATCCATCATGTACGTATGCCAGCATCCATCTGGTCGCTGCATCCAGTGGACTAACCTCATCGCACTTAGACTGACTGCGGTATGCTCACGTTCAAGGATAGCGACCTCAGGGCGAAAGTGAGGAAGGATTTGGGCGAAAACACCGACCACATGGCCTTCTTGCCGTCCAGGTACCCTAAGGAAAGTGTCGCGGACGATATTGAAACCCTCAAGAAGAGCCCGCTGGTGTTGGACGTGCCCATCACGGGCTATACATATGATGCCAAGACTCGCAATATTAACAAGCTGTAGTCTTGACGGTGTTTTGTGGGAGCTGGAGCGGCAGGCTCGCGAAAAAGGACTGATTATAGAAAATAACACTGCCTGAATGTTCAAGCCGGTAATAACATGTCCCATCTTGGCTTGTGCCAGAGACGGTCTGTTGGCTCGGTCGACCCAGCATCCGTTAGGATCTGTTTGTCAAGTCAATAGCCGAGCGAGTGACTCAATACCGAGCGCGTGACTTTTGAATTATGTCCAAGCCGGTTTCCATGGCTTATTTACAAGCTAACTAAACAGACCAGTGGCCGCAAGTACCGGGGGTGTGCGCCGACAATTGCCCTATACAAACGACAAACTATTGATACATCACAAAGCCAGGCCTTTTGCGCCTTTTGTCCACCGGTAGAGGGATAGAGCCCGACGTCTCGCTCGGTGCTCATCCCAGTTCGTAGTCCCCGACCCGCGAACGCTATACAGCGTGGACCGCACTACCTTGCGGAAGTTTTTCTAGTTACCGCTGTTAGCCTTTGAAGTGTACGCAATGCTAGACAATTGGAGACATACCTGGAACTCTGTACTCAGGGTAACGACACAGACTTCATGCGCCCTGATGATGTTTTCGCACGCCTGCTCGACAGATTCGTTTGGGCCCAGTTGCGGCATGCGGTCCGCGAATAAGAGAAGAATGAAGCTGCCCTGCAAAAGGTAGATTCCAAATAGATACGACATGAAAGTAAGTTCCGGGTCGATAGTCAGGATCGTCGAGACCGACTGTGAAGCGGAGATGGCGTGGGAGGCACACTCGGTGAAGCGCTTGGACGTGATCCAGTCATCACCGTCGTCCAGCATCGATATTGCATCCCACTTGCCGTGTAGGAGCACGTGTAGAACGTGGAGTATGTGCGTGCTGTACGCCTTGACGAGTCGCACTTTGGATTGATCCGCTGCGTCGTAGGGTGGGGGCATTGGTGCGGCAGCTTGGTGGAGTGCCGGTGTTGAGAGTCCGGTGACTAGATCTCTGTTCCCCTGGCCTGTCATACCAAGCGGCGTCTGGCTCCCTAGGTTGCTGTCCCCAGGGAGTGCATCAAGGCTGAGCTCATAGTTGGCTAGAAGCTCTTGTATGACGGCCACGGAGTGGGAATCTTCCTGGTCGCCGAGCCGCGGGTGTCGACGTCTGTGGTGCACTTCGATTATGTCGCCGAGAATCGCCATGAGAGGCAGGAAATGCTCGAAGAACCCCGTCCCGCTAGCCAGTATCGGAGGCCCTATGACTCTTATGGGCAGGTCTTTCAGGGGGATTAAATCGAGATTCTCCCACAAAATTTCAGGTAGCGGTGCTTTGTTCCAAATTTAGTCCTGGGTACATGTATAGACAACGGGGTTGCATCACTCACCGTGTACTTCGCAGTACGAGTCGGGCAGGGACAGGACGGTGTTAAAGGACAAGCTCAAGTGCCGGTCGAGGCTGTACAGCAGCCAAAAGACTCTTCTGCGCTCCTCGCGACGCTCAATGTTGGCCAGCGACGGGTCTTCTCTATCCCTATGACATGAGCAGAGAGGATTGGCGCAAGGTGAAACCGGTGCCGAGCAGCGCTCGTCCTCTCGATTCAGCCTCAGCGATAAGGCCAACCTGACTGCTTTCGACCACCACTTGTAACAGTCGGATTTGAAGTCGCTCCCGGAAACCGCAATTGATAGCAGAATGAACGTGAGGACATCATCAATCACCCCGGCAGGCTCGTTGGCGGCCGTGGTCATCGGAAAGACGGATGGGTTGGGCAAGTTGGGATGGGGGGCCTCGGTTTCGGCACGTAGACCGCCTGTTCGACCGTCAGTAATGAATGGTTGCAGCAGCATTTCCGGGGTTCAAACCATGAATGCGCCTCCATCTGTCTGGATCTCGCTCGGAGACCAAAGACGTGGCGAGATCATACAGGTCGTTTACTACCCTGGCGCGGGTGCCTGGGACGTGCAGCAGCATGACGTCGGCTGTCTGCGCGACGCACCAGAGGATTGTTGCGAGAAGAGCGGGCGTTGTATATCTCGGGTTCGTGGGGTGAACGATGGACTTCTTTCTGAAGATCCTGGTGAGGATGTAGGGCGACGCGCCCCGGAAGAGCGAGCTGCCAGGGTCGGTGAGGAAGATGTCAAGCAGCTCGCACGCAACGGACGCGGGGATAATATTGCGTATAAAGGGGAGGACAGGGTCGAGAAATCTGTAGCAGCACTCCTCGGTCGGTGCTTTTTGCAGCATGTCGGGGAGGAATCCGTCTGGGACCGTGGCGGCAGTGCTGACGGATTCTCGGTTCCTGTCGTTGCTGGCGGCGGATCGAAACGATTCCCGATGGCGACGGCTTCTGCCAAACTCGAATAGCGCAGCCCCATTGGCTGCTGGCGAAGGATAGCCCGCGCTCTCGTCAGAGATGAGTACCTCGGAGTCGACAAAGTGCCCATCCAGAGCCCCGACAGAGGTTGAACCCGCTCGAGGACGGAACGAGTAGCCATCCGTGGGCATACCGAGACGTTCTGGCTGTTGAATACCGACCTGGGTCAGCGACGGAATCGACATGGTAGTGGCAGTGCGAGGCATCGTTTGGTGCTGGGGGTTCGCCTCGCCCGGGCTAACATGAAGGTCGCGAGGATCGTCTTCGTCCATTGGCTCGGGTTGGCTGCGAGGCGCGGTGTTCTCGTACGGGGAGTCGTGTGAGCCCGTGGAAGCATTTTGAACCGACGCGGTTGCTGCTTTGCTAGATGTTGGCGATGCCGAGGGCGGCGAGGAATGGGCGGTCTGGTCATTGTGACGGGTGCTGTCACGGTGAGCTGATGCTATCCGTGACGAGGGCCGGGCGGGCTATGACGTACGCTGAAGCAGGCAGACGCCCTCGTTTCTTGACTTCGCGATTGTAACGACATGTGTATCCATAGTCTTGAAGGAGCAGGGCAAGTCAGCAACTGGCACAAGCCACGGAGAGTTGGGAGAGGTTCGTAGGATGGTAAGGTAGTGACTGCAGGGGTCAAGACTCTGTCCTTTCCAACACGGACAGGAGAAGAGCACGCTTGAACTGGAGACACACATGGGGCAGAGTAGAAGGAGTGTGAGGCTCACCTTCACATCGCCGACAGGGACTGCCCAATTGACTCCGTCAGCTTCTAGTCGATGCAGATTTGTCGCAAGCGGCAGTCGCCTGGAGATGAGACTCACTATTCCCCATCGCACCGCGTCCTCGACGTGCTGCACTTGTCGCAGGCCCGCCTCGTCCTCTTCCGCGGCCTCGCCTGCTCGTGATCCGGGGCGGTACCGGGCGAATGCTCCGCCTCCCCCGCACGGTCTCGGTCGCCGTCTTCAGACGCTGCCATGGCTCCGTACGCGCTCCGTGCCATCGGAAGCAAAACTGGGGTCGGGGTCCAACAAATACCCGGGCTTCAGCTGCCACGGCCCGGTGCTTCGTGCAGTGGGAACTGTTGGCCCTTGGGTGTATGTGAGTGTGTTGCACAGGAGGGGGCTGAAGCTGGGTAAATAGATGGGGCCGACGATTGTATTTGACTTGAGCCGTCGGTTTTAGTGTAGTGCGGGGGACGTTGGCGATCGACTGGGTACTTGGTAACGTACTGTACTCCGTACCTTAACCTTGGATGACGAAAAGTCAATGAATGACAGGGGTTCAAGCACTTATATCTTGGTTGAGGCGTTGGTGAGGAAATATTGAATGGCCAGCAATGAAAAGGTGTCGCTCTGGATCATCCGTCGCTCATCGAATGATTCTAGACGCCAGCGGCAGAGAAGCTGGAAGACCCCAGACAAGCCACGGAACCGGGGGTGGCGCACAGTTGTACGAGTACATAGTGCGCCCTAATGTGTGAAGCCCTCCGGGCTACGGACTAAGTTCTGAACTCTCCGACGAGCGTAGCAGCAGGTTGTACGAAGTACCCCGTAGCGTGGGGATACTTCGTACTTCGGTCGAGCTGCAGCCCGCATCCCCGGGTCAAGCCTCCGCAATCCCCAGATGCTACGAATAATTACAAGCCCACATGTTACAGCTCAAATGCGGAGAAAAAGCAGGAGTAGCCGTCAGTGGCTTGGTGGCTTTTCAGCACCCGGGGGGCCTTGCCGGTTGGGGCAGCGACATTGCTTTCCATTGGAAAGCGGTTTGCCACCGTTTGTGTAGGGTCAGTTCAATTTAACCGACGGACAAATTCCCCTTGCGTCCACGCTGCCGCACATGCATCAGCACAGGTCGACAACTCCGCAACATGAACTGACCCACGATGCTCAATCACCATCTGTTGTCTGGAACATGGGACGGAAGCTTGCAGCATGGCTCTCAGACGTCCCCGCGACGCCACAAACTCCTCTTTCACGCCCGGGTAGTTCCATTGGCAATATGGCAACAAGCAAAGTCCGGGGCATGGGGTTGGCGTGCTGGACTGGACCCGTACTGTTGTGCCACTACGCGAGTAGACAGGAAATGAGGGTGCTGCACTGCTGCAGGCTCTGCAGTCACCCGCCGACGATCAAAAGAGAAAGCAGACGTGCAGTTGCGCATAAATAGTCTACCGGGGCCTTGCCTCGCTGTCATCATGGGAGAGATGTCGGTCCCCCCCCCACAAACAGACTGTATTTGACATCAATTGCAAGTCCGGCAATCTTTGTGATAGCCAATCGCCTCGTGCACCTTCTTATTTGTCCATTACGCACGTCGCCATGGCGAGCAGCGAGTTCTGGCGGAAGCGCTCCCTGCGCGTCCGCGACGACAAGACGACCAGGGCCGCCGAGCTGACTCTCCGCCAATCTCTGTATCCCATCTGCTTGGTTACAATCCTATTTTTCCTCTGGGGCTTCTCCTACGGCCTGTTGGATACGCTCAACAAGCATTTCCAGAACACGCTCGGCATCGAAAAGTCGAGGTCTGCAGGTCTGCAGGCTGCGTACTTTGGGTTCGCACAATCTCAATCTTGCCATTGTTGAGGATCTGTCGACTAACACGCTCAGTGCATACCCGCTGGCTTCGCTCGGCCACGCAGCTTGGATCCTCCGCCATTATGGATATCGCGCCGTCTTTATCTGGGGTCTCTGCCTCTATGGTAAGTTCGCCCTTTTTACTTGAGCTTTGCCATGTGGATGGGTTTACATACTGACAAGCCACGTCCCAGGTCTCGGCGCTCTCCTCACCATTCCTGCAATCAAGGCTAAAAGCTTCGGTGGCTTCTGTGCCTGCATCTTCGTCATCGGCAACGGACTCGGCTCCCTTGAGACGGCTGCCAACCCGTACATTACCGGTGAGTCCTGACATAGATATGCCCTGATCACACGAGTTTCTTTACTAACGACGGTGCTACAGTCTGCGGGCCGCCAAGATACTCGGAAATCCGCATTAACATTTCCCAAGCCTTCAACGGCATCGGTTCCGTCGTGGCCCCGGTCTTGGGCTCGTATGTATTCTTCACCTTTGACGACGAAAAGGCACTCCAAAATGTGCAGTGGGTGTACTTGGCCATTGCTGCGTTTGTCTTCATCCTGGCTGTTGTTTTCTTCCTCTCGGAAATCCCAGAGATTACCGATGCCGACATGGCTTTCCAGGCCGAAGAGACAAAGGCAGGCGACAGTGACAAACCGTTTCGGAAGCAGTACCGACTGTTCCACGCAGCTTTTGCCCAGTTTTGCTACACAGGTGCCCAAGTTGCCATTGCTGGGTAAGTTGGAATCCAAACCAACACATGTCTAGAGTTCCAGAAGCTGATCCAGTCAGATATTTCATCAACTACGTTACGGAGACCAGGCCTAATACAGACTCGGCTCTGGGGTCGCAGTTCCTTGCCGGCGCCCAGGGCGCGTTTGCCATCGGCCGTTTCATTGGTGTTGGCCTGATGCACTTTGTCAAGCCGCGAATGGTCTTTGGTGTATACTTGACATTGTGCATGGTCTTTGTCGCGCCAGCCATCACCCAGCGGGATAATACGGGCATGGCAATGCTGTATTTGACTCTATTCTTTGAGTCAATCTGCTTCCCTACCATTGTTGCACTTGGAATGAGGGGCCTTGGTCGACACACCAAGCGTGGTTCTGGTTGGATTATTGGCGGTGTCATCGGAGGAGCTTGTGTGCCACCTCTGATGGGCTTTGTGGCGGATAACCACGGCACGGCATTCTCCATGGTTGTTCCCTTCTGCTTCTTCTTCGCGGCTTGGTCATATGCCCTGGCAGTGAACTTTTGGCCTTGGTACAGGGATACTGCCGATGCTTTCACGCACACGGATGTTGGTCTCGACAACTCACGGATGGTGCAGGAGGATGAAGAGAAGCCCCAGGTTGAAAAGCAAGCTGAGCTGGTTTCAGCTCAGGCGGGGCATTTGAGCTCATGAGGTTGCAATGCGAGGGTAGTAAGGCGTGTGCTCGTGCCTGACCGTTGTGGTGGACCGTAACTGGAGGAACTGTATCAAGTTATTTTAGTCAATGTGAAATCTTTTGTGCATCTGACAAGTTCAACCTCCAAGCACATGTGCTCCTGCTCTTGAAGATACCAGGCATAAGGTCGAAGCATCAGTTGCGATGCGGAAGGAAGTGTTTCAAGTATCGATTTGAAGTAACACAACCACGAAGCAGCTGTTGGGCTAATTGTACTGGGCCTTGCGTTGGCCCATCTCCTCATTAGTCCCTCAAGTTGGTGCTTTTCCGTGAAATAATGTTTCTTGAAATACTCTATGCTTTACAATTCTCTTGCTATATGAAGTATCCGAGTGATGTGCTTCGTATCATCAAATCCAGGCTCCATCGACCTGGTATACACTCCCACTGACAAATGTACTCTCAGGCCCAAGCAGAAAAGCAATTACATTGGCCGTCTCTTCGGCTGTCCCCTGTCTCTTGAATGCAGTTGGTTCGTCGAATGGCGCATCTTTCGGGCGACCGTTGAAGTCCCAGTTCTTTTGCATCAGTGGTGTGTAGATAGCCCCCGGTGCGACGCTGTTGACGCGAATCTCGCGGTCGCCGTTTTCCAGCGCTGCCGCCTTTGTGAGCCCGACCATGCCATGCTTGCTCGCATCGTATGCGCCGTGCCTTGCAAATCCTAGATTGTGTTAGCCACACAAACATATTTGGAACTGCCATCTCGTAAACGGACCTTTCAAACCGTGAATTGACGAGACATTCACGATTGAGCCGCCCTCTGCGATATTCCGCAGCTCCGCCCGCAGGCAGTACATGGTGCCTGTGAGATTGACGCCGATGATTTTATCCCACTCCTCGTCTTCCAATTCCGAGACTGCGGCAATCCCATGGTCCTTTCCAATGACACCAGCAACGTTGGCAGCCCCGTCCAGTCGGCCGTGTGTCTTCATGATGGAGTCGATCCAGGAGTCTACTTGGATTCGTTTCGAGACGTCCACTTTCGTGACCATAAAAGGTAGTCCGTGGGAGCTAAAATGAGATTCGGCCTCCTTCATTGCGGCGGGATCGACATCAGCAATGCAGACGGTGGCGCCTCTTGTGGCGAGAATCTTGGCGGTCGCAAGGCCGATTCCGCTCGCTCCGCCCGTGATGGCAAAGACTTTGCCCGACAGCGGTCCTTGTTGCGCGCCGTTTAATTGAGTCATCTGAGCTTGGTGTGTTTTTGAATTGTCCGGCTTTCGTTGTCTCTGGGGCGGTGGTGACTTGGACGGGGAACGCGTGCGGGATGCTGAGTGGCCCATGGGGGAAACGCAAGAGCCTGAGCTGTAAACTCAGAGACTTAAATAAGAACTGCAAAACTGCCTGCGGAACATGAACGTATATGATGAGGTGAAAGGGACGGAACGGCCGGGGCGCTTCAAATACGGCCAGCTCGGTGGAATGTTACGCCAAGGCATGGGGCTCTTTCACCCGAGGGCATATGAGAGCGCTGAAATTGCCTGGAGAGAAGTACGCCACGACCAAGAAACCCCATCTGGGGATTCCGATGAATGAACACGCCTCCTTTACTGTAGAGTGTGGAGTGTGGGGATTAGCGATGTGGTTGGTGGGTCTTCTAGCTTGCTCCCGTCGGGGGCGGCATGATTCAAGAACTGGATGTAGATTAATTACCCGACGGCAATGGCCAGCCCAAGCTCCCGTTGCATCAATTATAATGAACTCCTTGGCGCCTGGCATCACGAACAAGAATTCTCATCCGAGGGGATATCAATTTTCTTTGGGAAATATGCTCTTCATACCGCGCCTGCAACCCGCGTCGGTAGAATTGAGTTGACAACTAGTTGCCGAGTCCGAGGTCGTACGAAGTAGCCTACGTCTTATAGTGGGTGTAAGAGCGGGTTGACTTTGTACACTTCTGGTGACGTCCATGTGTCTTGGACTAATGTTTCAACCAGATACAACTGGAACCACCAAGTAAGAATCCCACTGCCCTCCAGTGTGGATACGATGGCGCCCAACATTCTCGTCCGCAGGCACTTTTACTTCCAGAACTTTGAGCTCCGGTAGTCGCAGCTCGTGCCCTGCAACCCTCAGCATGATGCCCTCGCCAGCCTCAAAAACCATGCCAATCGGCCAGAGTGGGATCTCCAACTCCACCACCGTGCCTGGGGCAATCTTTTCGGCCTTGTCGTGTCTGTGTTTGGGAAACCCATCGGCCATTTCCTTCGACACCCGGTGGCTGGCCCTGAGCATTCCGTCGCAGCCCAGGAACTTGGCCACATTCGTGTCTGCAACCTCGGAGGCCGGCACGGGACATGGGTAGTTGAGGCTGACCAGCGGCGTCCCATCAGCTGAAACTTTGCGGATTTGTAAGTTCACGTCCATGTCATCGTGGTCTGGGCATGACATCCACAGTTTAGCTACTGGGTAGCCAGCCAGCTCGGTGTACTCGTTGAAGTGGACATGGAAGTCGGCGCAGTCGGTCAGATGGTGAGCTAGATAGCTGGTCTCGGCTTCGGCTGACAGCCTCTCGAGGGACATTGAGCCGGATGTAGCCTCGAGGAAGTACTTGCGATACTCGGTGTTTGGCAAGGGGTAGCTTGCCTCCTGTCGCTCGACTACAGTGCTTGCGCGACTACCGTCGAAGCCTAGTAGGGAAAGCCGTAGGGGCGCGGTGAGGTGCCAGTCGTTCGAGATGCCCTTGCAATATTTGTCAAAGAAGGCTTGCAGCTCGTCGTTATTCTTCTTGCGGTAGAGGTCATACCCTGTGAACGTTTTAGCATCAATGCTTCCGTGCAAGTGTGACCAGAATACCCACACTCTTGAGTGTGATGAACCCGGAGCCACTTCTCGCTGGTTTTCGCTTTGGCAAACGTCTCAAAGGAACCCCGAGAATGAAGAAGAGTCGAATAGGAAGCGGTTAGATACATCGGCACATCGATGTTTTCCACTGGGATAACCTTGGTTGCCCAGTACTCGTCAAACAAGGGCCGCTTCTCTACCATGGCCCCGCCGTCCTCTGCGCCCTCGGTGCCTGTCATTGTATTGTACAGCATACGCATGAATCCACCGCGGGGGATGCCACCGCGAGCCATGAAGTCGTTGTATCCATCAGTTGCAGCCTCCCAGGGCGCAATGGCTCGCAGCGCAGGATGAGGGTCTCGAGCTGCGACGTTGATCTGGGCGATGGCCAGCCAGGAGTTGCCAGCCGTCGCAACAGAACCGTTGCACCATGGTTCCTTTGAAACCCAGTCGATAAGGTCATGGAGGTCGTTGGCTTCCTGCTCTCCCCACTGGACGATGACGCCCTCCGAGAAGCCGGCCCCTCGGGCGTCTGGGTTGACGATGGCGTAGCCGCGGGCGCACCAGTCGGCTGGATCGGGACCCTCGAACTTTTCGTAGCCAGATGTCTCGTCGAGGCCGAGGCCACAGCGGAATGGGCCCATGTGATCATACGAATGGCCCTCTGTCATGCAGTAGTCAGCGGAAGTTGAGCTCTTCGGGAGAGGCCGGCCACCGAGAAGGCAACCGATGTCGCTGACGCACTGCTATCCTTGCCATACGGGCTCCATGCAATAATTGCCGGGACCGGATTGCCGTGACTCGACGAGGAGGGACGGAATAAGTCGGTGAAGATCTTGATTTGATCACGCATACCCACTTCGACGTCCCGCTCGAAGACACAGTCAACGGAGAAGCTACGGCGCCCCTCCACCTTGACATGACCGGCGGGCAGATGGATGGTTGCGGGTGCGAACCCGCTCGGCTTCTGCAGCGGACAGAATGCAAGATCGGGGAAGCGTTTCTTTAGAAGCTCCATGGTAGTAGTGTATTGGTAAAAGAGGCAGAAAGTGTGTGTGATGTTGTTGTTAACTGGATTTTCAAACAGGTTTGCACGGCTCTTGTTCGACTTATATACTTGCGAGCATTCTGCAACGCCATTTGAGAGCATTCAGAGTCACGGAGTAGACTGCATGCCGAATGGCGAGAATGAGCGCCTTCGTGAAAAGCGGCTCCGGGATAGTCGGCGTTGGGAGCTGAAGCGACCCCGGTACGACCGGCGGCGACTCATACCGCGAGGCCGGTCGGCATCTGGCTTCCTTTGCGCCGAGCTACAGTCCCACTCCGAGACTCACCAGACACAACAATCTCCTTCAGAACCGCCAGAGACGTGGGGCCAACTAAGCCCGAATTGTATAAGAGTTTGTACATGTTCGTACTCTATATACGGATACAATAATATAATTTGTGCTACCGATGAGTCTACAGTAGCAAATGAGCGAGTACGTGCCGTGTGTTGTATGGAGTCTCTCAACGTATTATTGTATAGCCGCGTTTCAGCGCCATGCCGTTATCAACCGGAACTGCTGAGATGCGCGCGAGCCGTCGTCAGTCCAGTCGACATGGTGGAAGCCTGAATCCAGCAGCCTCGTCTTCCATTCGTGCTCCTCCACTAGCGCGTACGTCCGGTCATCGTCGAACCGCCACCAGCCGTCCAGCAAGCCGAAGACGCAGTCCAGCCAGCCGAGAGGGCGCGTCAGCTCCAGAAGACACAGCATGCCGCCGTCTCTCTGAAGCAGCTTTTCCATGTTGGCGCAGGACTGTCGTAGGTTCCGAGTCGCGTGGATACAGTTTGACGAGATGATGAGATCGTACGTCTGCAGCATGTTCGCCGGCGGCGACTTCTCGATGTCGAGGACCGTAAACTCCATATTGAATTGCGGCTTTTGCTGGCCGTAGCGCGCGCCGAACTTCTTCCTGGCGCTGGCCACGAGCGCGACAGAAACGTCGGTGAATGTGTAAGTGAAGTCGACGTTGCATGCTAACAGATGGTCCACGACGAGCCGTGTCGTCGCGCCCGTGCCCGCCCCAATTTCGAGAATCCGAAGCCTTTCTGTGCCATCTTGGTACTGATCATGCGAGACGAGTCGGCGGAGGAACTCGCCGAGCATCTTGTTCCCCGTCGCAAACATAGGGGAGCTGACGTACACATCCTCCAGCAGCTTGACGGAGGCTTCGTCCTTGAAGAGCAACTGCAGTGGATCCACACGACCGGAAAGGCAGTCTGCAAGGCGGGAGCCGGTGACGTTGAGCAGCTGATGTTCTGGGCGGTAGCCTGGAAACTCAGTCAGGATTTCGCGGTATATGTCTGCTGACGATCTGGCCTGGGGTAAGGGTCCGGATGTTCGACAAGGGAGGGACAGGCCATCAGGAAAAGAGATCAGGCCTGCGTCTTCTAAAATCTTGTGGAACCGAGACATCAACCTTTGGTACTTTGGCATGTGACCAATGGGAGGTAGCGGGTCACCCGCTCGCAGGGTCTGCAGATCACATCCCAAGGTGCTGAAGGCCTCCAGGATGTATCTCAGCACCAGGGACATCTGCTTCTGATACACTCCCGAATAGAATCCAGCGAATCCAGTCTTCCGGGCAAACGAGCTGGCCTCTTGCTTGATATGGCCAAACTCCAGAGTAGCCTGAGTGATAAAAGCAGTAGGCCCTTGGGAGAAAGTAGGGCTTCCCGTGACGGGAACGATTTGGGTAGAACCGTGGTTTTGCTCATCGAGCCCATTTAAGTTTGGCTTGCTTTTGGTAGGTATGTCTGGTAGCGGTATGGATTCTAGCTGATCGGTTAGGTCTTGGTGAAGAATCATGCCACTGAGGTCTGAAAAGGTCGAGTTTTCATCAATCTTCATCGGGCTCGGCCTCTTCCCAAACATTTTCTCCATATCCGATTGGAGCTGTATAGCAACTAACGAGTCCAATCCAAACGTCCCCAAGGGTTCATCCGGAGAGATTCCTTGGGAGCAGTTCAAATGATCCGCGAGCAGGTTGAGTAGAGCAGTGCTGTGCTGCTCGTGGTTGGGCGTATTGAAGCCCGCTGATGATAGAGACTGTTTGGAAGAATGTTCCGAAGAGTCCTTGCTTTCGTCGGCCTGAGTCAGCTGCGATAAGCTGGGAACAGAGCCAAGTCGAGGGCTAAGTCCTGAATAGATGTCCTGACGCATCTGCCCAATGGAGGGGTCGATGTGCACACCATCTCTGATCCTCGGAGAATTCACCTCAATATCATCGTGAATCACTGCGGCCGGAGCGGATGAGACATCCCACGTGCCCACCGGGAGCTTGTTGTCCGAACTACCCAGCCCCGTTCTCCCGTTGACATATCTGGTGCTGTTCATTGCCTCCAGCGCCTTCTGCAAAGAACTAATGGGAACCTGTGTGAATCTTGCACCCAGGATCGCGAAGAAAAGTGTCTTGTCGGAAGCACTAAACACAGAGATGTCACACACAACGGTCTTGTCGTTCTCCCGATCTAAGCTTGAAAGGACTGTCCAAGGACCTTCGGACTTTGATGCTGAGTCCCCAGGATGGATCTGCGGAACAACAGCATCAAAACCATTGCAGATGTATATGTGGTCGTCTGCAAGGCCCCCCAGACTGCTGGCATGGAGTTCTGCTACAAGCAAGAAATTATCGAAGACTGGGGGACTAAATGCTGTTCCCGCACAGCATTGGGACGCGATGGCAGGCATGGCAACGTCGCCCACAGCCTCGAGGCCCCTTGATGTGATGGAACGAATTCCAAAGTAGCCATCGTCATAGACGGCCACCCGGCCCAAGATCTTCTTCACAAACGAACCTTGCACAACCGATGCACTGCGATCCTCACGCATGTCCTCGCATCGGTCGTACAGTCGGCGAAGCAGTGGTCGGTGAGGCCCAAGGTAGGAACGGTCTTCTGCCTGCCACCTAAGAGTTCCTGATGCTTGGAGCTTTAAAGCCTTATTTCCATCGTCATCCAGCGAGTGGCTTTCCACGACGAAATCCCAACTCGATCTGGTTTGTTTCCGCAACGTTAAGCGAAGCCGTCTTTGGAGATCCAGGCCGAAGGGTGCATGAAGTTTCACCTGCCCCACCTCTACGGACGCAGGAGATGGACTGGCAGATGATGCGTGTATTGGGAGAAGGCCGAAGGCGCGAGCAGCTGATTCCATGTAGACCGAAGCCGGTGCTAGAATTTGCCCAAAGACGGTCCTCCCTCGTACGAAAGTAGAGTATTCCTCGCTGTGTTGGTTGATGGAAAACTCGACTGCTTGTGCATCGGAATCATCCGGTCCAACCAGAGAAACAAATTTTGGTGCCTCCTGTGCCCCTTGTTGCTTATTCTGGCCTTCGCGTCCCAGATCTTTGTAGATGACCGGTAGCCAGTGTTGAGACTTTTCGAATTGGTACGGAGGCAGTTCCAACGGAACGAAACAACGTCTCTGGGAGGCATGGTATAGCCAGAACTGCACTCGGACACCCTCGCTCCATAGTCCGAGAGTCGTTCCGGCGAGAGAAGTCATTGGGTCTAGGTCATGGAGTCGAGCGGAGTAAAAGGAATGGGATGTGCAGCCGGGAGTCGAGCGACCTCCGAGCGCACGGCGAGCCATGGTCACGCCGGTGGACCCAGATCCGGCCTCAAGCCAGACACAGGAGCCCAGCCGTTGCTCAACTCTGGAAATGGCGTCGGAAAAGTAGACAGGCTCGCGGGACTGCCGCGCAATAAGCTCGGGCGTAATGTTGGCCCAGCTTCCGCTGGATTTTGAGCAAGGCTCGATGGGGATTGTAGGAGGGTGCAAGACGAGCCCCCGAATCAACTGGTGGTACTCAGGCATGATGCAGTCCATAAGTTCCGAATGGAACCCATGCGTGACAGAGAGTCGCTTGACAGAAACGTCGCTGGAGCGGGCGGCATCCTCGAACGCGGCAATGGCCGCTTCCGTGCCCACGACAACGTAGTGCGAAGAAGCATTGCGGCACGCAATTTCGACCTTGCCCTCCCCTGGCATCGACCGTGTGATGGCTTGCAGTGTTTCCACGGTTGCGGCATCCGCATCCACGCTGAGCATGCAGCCCCTTTCCGGGCCCCATTTGCCCTGAATCAGTAACGCCCGGCCAGAGACCATCTTCAAGGCGTCCCGCAGGCTGAGCACGCCGCTGACACAGAGAGCCGTCAGCTGGCCAAGGCTATGGCCAACCGCCGCCTTGACCTCCAGGCCAGCATCGATCCACGATGCGGCAACCGAGTACTGCAACGCAAACTGCATGCAGTGAAGATCAACTAAGTCATCGATGGGGTCCGTGTCGAATATGCGAGGGAACAGGCTGTGGAGACCCATGGTCTGCAAGGTGCTGTCACATCGATCCAGATGACGCTGTAACAAGATCGAACCGAGGTAGGCCTCGTGGCTGAGACGAACCCGACGGCCAGTCTGGCCTGCGAAAACGAGCACCACGGGCTTTGGGTCACCCTGTGGCTTCCGTGCCTTGACTTGGTCGTCATGGACTTGCGAGAGGAGGCGGGTTCTCAGTTCATCTGTCGAGCTGGCGGAGAACATGGTGCGGTGTCCAAAGGAGTGGTTTTGGCGTTGAGCCAGACGAAAAGCGACACTCGGAAGCAGTGCGTCTCCGAGGGCACTATGCTGAGTCTCGATGAAGTGTGAGAGGGCTCGACAGTACTGGCGCAGGCTGACGGCGGAATGAGCAGTAACCATGATTGGGTACTGATGAGGCTTCTCCGTCGACATGGTCCGTTGACTCCGTTCACGTTGTGCTGGCGGAGGCTGGCAAACAATCATGGCCGCGTTGGTCCCCGATGCGCCGTAATTATTGACCAACGCCGCTCGAAAAGGCCCCTTCCAAAGCTCTAGGTGTCGAGGAATCTCCATATTGGCCTCCTCTAGCGAGGGGATGGCCGGGTTCAGCACCGAGAAGTTGGCCTGGGGCGGGATGAGCCGATGCTGCAGCATCAGCAGCACCTTGACGAGAGCAGCCACCCCCGACGCCGCCTCGCTGTGGCCCACGTTTCCCTTGACTGAACCGAAGCGCAGAGGCGGCGATCCTGACCGAAGAAATTCTCCGAAGACCTGCCGAATGCTTTGGCACTCGACTGGATCGCCTTTCTGAGTGCCGGTGCCATGAGCCTCGACGTACGACACTTGGCGAGGGTCCATACCCGCCGTCTGAAGCACCCGCCGGTAGAGATGGCTCTGTGATTCCGATGACGGCAGTGTAATGGACCGACTTCCCTTGCTGTTGTTAACGGCCGAGGCCGCTACCACGCCGAGGATGCCGTCGTTGTCCGCCACTGCCGACGACAGCCTCTTCAACAAAACGAAGCCTCCGCCTTCGCCCCGACGGTAGCCGTCTGCGCTCGCATCAAAGGGCTTACACTGACCTGTTTGGCTCAGGAACGAGGCCGCCCCTAGGTTTTGGTGTGACCTAGCCTCCGCGGTCATAAGGTTGACGCCTCCGGCCAGGGCCACGGAGCACTCTCCCGCCTGGATGGCCTTGCATGCCATGTGGATGGCCACTGCCGAAGATGAACAGGCCGTGTCGACCACCATGGATGGGCCGGTCAGGCCGAAGAAGTGGCTGATCCGACCGCTCGCGAAGGCGCGTGCAGTGCCCGTGAAGGAGAATGCAGTTGGGGGCCGGCTATTGACATTGTCGTCGTAGTCACACGAGGACATGCCGACATAGCAGCCTATGTCGTCCGTCGCCGACGATGATGGGCTGAAATGCCCACCCGATTCCAGGGCTTCGTAGGCGAGATGGAGACCGAGTCGGTGCTGCGGATCCATGTACTCGGCTTCGCGGGGGCTTTTGCGAAAAAAGGCACAGTCGAAGGAGCCTGCGTCCCCCAGAAAACCTTCTGTCCTCTTGGTGCGGATCATGTCCCAGAACTGCTGTGGAGTCTCTGAACCCGGAAACCGACATGATGCCCCGATGATGGCAATGGAGTCGTCAGGATAGCCGTAGGGCAATCCTTCGTTGGCCTTGGGACGGATGACTTGGAGCGGCGAGAGGGCCAGGATGGACCGGGGAATGCAATCCACCGGCCCCAAGACTAGCACTCGGGCGTTGCTCTCAGATCGGGAGCCCGCGGTTCCTTGGGCCATGGCTGCCACCGACCTCCTTATGGTGGTATACCAGTCGGCCTTCTCGACCAGGATGCACCGCAGAGCCATCTCGTGGAGCGCAGACTCGTCCCTCCCGGTCACTAGCTCTCCGCCGTCATTCCGCCTCAGCGGCACGAGTGGACGGCTATCTTGGGGAAACTGGAGCATGGGCAGGGATGCGCAGAGATCGGCCAGCCTCCGGAAGACAGCGCAGTGCTCCGGGTGGTGGAAGCGGCCTTGCAGGTCTATTTGCTTAGACACGGCCCCCTTTTTGTCGAGATGGCGCATCAAGGACGCGACGATGCCCTTGGGTGTTGTGATGGTTGCGCTACAGACATCCATGCGGACGCCCATGTAAGCCTGGTTGTATGTTAGCCACGCTGGGCAGATAGGATGCTCGTTTGCCTCTGCATGCTTCTGAACGCACTAACCTGGGGGTAGCTTTCAAGCACGGCGTTGAACGCCTCATCTTCTTCTCTTCCATCACCGTCGCCCCGCGGCCAGCGCGCACTTATGCAGACGGTTGGTTCTGGTGACTCCATCTCGTCAAGGTCCACAAACGCTCCAACACACAAGGCTAACCTCACAGCAATGGCACCATGTTTGGCCACCTCTATCCGGTTTTGCGAGCACGCGAGTGCAATAGCAGAGAGGAGTCCGACACATAGGCCCTGTATGCCTCCGTCGCGGACGCCGTCCAGGCTATTGGTATGTGCGTCCTCATCCCCCACATCATGACTGTTCAGGTAGGTCGTGTACTCCGTGATGTGGGCAAGGACCGTCAAGACTGCTATTCTTGTGTTCTTCGAGGATCGATCCGCTATTGGCAGGGCGGAAGAGTTGCCGCCCGTGACCCATTCGGCCAAACTCTGAAGAAACGGTGTTACACCAACACGTTCGAGAGAAGGTTCTTTCTCGACGAGCAGAGACCAGAGATCAGGAAGTTTTGCGACTTCATGCCTCAAGTCTGCCAGGTGTGGGTCGTGGATCAGACTAGAGCGGAGGCGGGACAGATACGCAGCATCTGGATTCGGTATTACCGAACCACAGATTAGCAAGGAGGGTGATTCCGCAGGCATATCTTCTGCCGATATTGAAAGAGAAGCTTGAAAACAACGCCGTCTATGTGTACAAGTTAAAGTTAGGTGCAACCGGAGGTCCCAACCGCCTTCAGCTATCTCTATACCCGACCTTTAGAGACATGCGGAAAACCCGGTCTCACGTGGTGCTTGCGTCACTTTGAGTACGCCTCTGCTTGTACTATGTAGCCGCACGAGTACCACAACCGTGATTCCAGCATGGACACGACAGAGGATTCTAGGACGTGCCGAGGCAGCTTCAAAGTTGCCGATGTAGGTGCCGCATCGTTACGCCGTAAGCGGGCAAGTAGTTGGCCCCAATGCCCCTGTTCCTGCGGGCCGAGTTGACCTGAACTGTAAAATCGACCTACACTGTCAACTGTGCTCATGCCATTGACGAGTCAGGTCAGGGAAACCCGTCCATGCAGACAGGGGCAATGGCCGGGTCAACATGGGGGTTCATTGCCCAGCTTGCCTACGGAGTACCCGTCGACTCGACAAGGGCACATGGGCTGACTAAAAGCACAACGAGTGATTCAGCAGGCTCAAGGGCGGGGAAGTGGATAAGTCTCGCACTGCCACGCTAACCGAAGGAATATCTGGGCTGACAGGGATGCTCTCGACCACCTCTTTCAATAAGAGGTACTGAAGTGGAGGTACATCTAGGTCTCGCAGAGTAGTACCTCCGTAGTTGCAGGAAAGCCGTAATAAATGCTGCAGAGTGGATACGCTGCAGCTTTAAGTTTGATGTATACAACGTAAGGTCCTGAACCGCTCATTGGGCAACCCGAGCCCCCCTTGTGAATACTCCTGGGCAACTTATCAGTAAGTCCAGCTTTACTGTTCCCACTGGCAACGGCCTCAGCTTCACGGCAGGATTCATAGCTGCGGAACCCGCGGTTGCAAATATAGATGAGAAGCCGGAATGCCGTTCCTAGAATAGGTTCAGGATTAGCCTGCAACGTTACCACGGCCCGTGGCATCGTGTAGCAACGCATCGAGCTTTTGCCTTGGACGGATGTGAGGTAATGAGCACGAAACGTCTCTCGGGGAGAGGGAGAGACGGAACATCCCGACGCCGCCAGATAGAATACCAATCGTAGCTGCCTGAAAAGTCGTCGAAGGCAATGGTTCAGCAGTGGAAAATGCAGAGGACTACGATCAAAGTCAAACTGAAAGGCACAAGAAGTCATGGTATCAGGTACAAGTGGTGGTGTTTCTTTCCTATAGAGCATAGACATTCACCAGCTTCTGCGAATACATGTCCGACCGCATTGTCAGCTTAGCTACCTCAGGAATCCCGGGACGCTTGCTGTGGTAACCCGCAGCCCTCAAGTCCAAGCATTCCCAGGATGCAGTCAACCACCTTCACATTTTCGGACGTATTATCGCTCATGCTTTCTATCACTGCTCTCGCCTCGGCCGTCAGCTCCGCGAGCTTTTGCCTGCAATGCTCGAACGAGCCGGTCGACTCAATGTACCCAACGGCAAACAGTTTGACATCGGCGTCCGTTGTCCGTTGTTTCAGGATGCTGGATAGCTGGATGTTTGCCGGATTCGAGCGGATGCTGTGGATAATAGGGAAAGAAAATTTGCCCTCGGTCAGGTCTTCGCCAAATCCTTTGTTCTTGGTGTACGCGTCACTCTGCAGGTTGAGGTAGTCGTCCCGAATCTGGAAAATGACTCCCAGCACATTAACTAGGGGAACATAGTCTCTGGTAATACGTCGGTGTTAGCCGTTTCGCTTGTGTTCCCGTCACTGCAGTCACTTACCGGCCAGTTGTGCTCGCCAATTGCATCAGCTTGACTGCCAGCCTGAAGAGCCCCCCTGTTTTATTGGAGACCATGGCGAAATACTCCTCTTCGGTCGGACAGATGGAGGCATCCCTCCAGTAAATGTCCATGCCCTGTCCGCGATGCAGGTTCAGCAATTCTTCGGTGAAGATCTCAAACGCGCGCGGATCTCCCAACTTGGGAAGCTCCTGCTGAGCCAGAAAGAATGCATAGTTGGCAGCGTTGATGGTTTGCGCAATTCCGAAGATACTGTGCGACACGGGTAATCCACGACGGAGTTGGGAGGAATCTTGGATATCGTCAAGTCTAGGGATGGGAGTCAGCAATCGCAAGACAATGCCTTCCGGTGCCTACGTACAGGAGGGATGCATTGTGTAGCAGCATAATGATGCGCTTGATGACTTCCAGTTTTTCTTCAGGAATCTGGAGCCATTGGTTGAAGGCTGACATCATCTTGCCCCTAACATCCTTGCCTGGGAGATCAAGAAGATAGTTGAGCGGAGCGCGGATTATCTACGACAATTTCCCTTATTAGATTCGATGTAATAATTCAGTCTCTTTCAGAAAAGAGTTCAATCATAAGAGACTTGCTTCTTCATGTTGAGCACAAGGCATCGAGTCCATTGCTGCTCCTTGACTTGCCAAGCGTACTTTGTCTGTGGTTGACAATTCGTGCGAGTAGGCCGGGGACAGTGCTGGAGGCATGACGTGAAACTTGGTAATAGAAAAATTTCTAACAAGTCATTGGTGATAAATACGACATTGTTGTTCCGGTGTATACAAAGGGCTAATGTCCTTTTCAAAGCGGCGAACCCGATACTCTCTCATTCTCAGAACAAGGAAGACACGTTACTTGAACTCCGGAGCATGGTACCCGTAGTTGAGGACCGAGCCATGCTGGGGCTTCGGCCCCGTTGCTAATTAGGATCCCTGTCACATAGCAGCGGCAGTTGTATAGGTACAAGAAGTCAGAATATGCTGCTGTACTGCCAAGTCTCCTAGTATGGACCAGGAGGCCCTGGCTGGCTGGAACTATATCATGCTTTCTAAATTCCCGTGCAATGGGATACCAGATTTGTCATTCTAAGGTAATGCATGACTCGTGACTCGTTCGAGGCTGTATGGGCGACCTCCACCACTACGTGTACTCGTACGTCTGACTGCCGACAAACAATGGAGTACACGGGCAGTAGCAGGCAGCAAACCACAATTGTGACATGATACGGCGTCTCAGATGTCAACAGTCCATGAAACAAACAGCGCCATGACGCAATCAGCTCCGAGAGGAACCATCAAATCACGTTCAGCAACTGGGCAAGTCTCAAGATGTGCCTGTCGTGGATCCGTCGATTTTGTATTCGAGTGGCCAACTGCCTTTACGGGACCTTTCTCTACTTGCCGTTAAGTGTCCTATCCGTGAGTCGAAGCCTCAACCGACGTGGTGCCCTTTGTAGTGCCCTTTGTAGCCACGGAGGTGAAGCGCAACAGCGAGCGTTGGAAAGATCACTATCTACATGGTTCTGGCATTTTGTTAAACCAGATTGCTCTATTAAAAGTTAATCCTTCTATTTGAATAAAACTAATAAAAGAGTAAAATGAAAAGAAACGGTCACACATTGTCGTTGAGGAACACCTCAATTGCGCACGCTATGATCGTCCAGACGCCGAGGATGAAGTTGCTCTTGTGCAGGGATCCTCCGCTTGCAGGCTGCTTCGGATCGAATTGAACCAGCTGCGCCGCCAAAGATGCCGTCCAAACACCCATCCAACTTATCCAGAGCCACATGGAGTGGAATCCGACGAGGTACAGCGGCAAACACACCAGGATCGGGCTGACGAGTACCACAAGCAATACGTGAATATGACTTCCTGCAACGTTGTAGAAGGAATTCACCTTCAACTTCCGATCGTCGACCACGTCTTGATAGCTATATGCCGTGTTCAAGTAGATTGTCCAGAAGAACACCATAGTGCAGAGTGGAAGGCATTGGTGGTTTGTCTCGGCAAAGGACTCGTGTTGGCCGTAAATGGCGGCCCGTCCCGGAATGGCGGGCCAGGCGATCGTGAAGGCCAGTATGTATTGTGGGTAGATACGGAGCTTTTGAGCCAGAGGCCGTTTTCCAAAAGGGTAAAGGATTGAGGCCACCATGACGGGTATCAAATGTTTCCATCTGTGGAACCAAAGTCAGACCGACCAGTGACCCTAAAATGGCAACGACGAGTGAGAAACTGGGAGAACATGACTTACACGTCCTTTCCATCGAGCATCACTTGAAGCACACCCCAAGACAGGATCACCTGCAGTACCATCCACACCATGGCCTCAGTCGTGCTGACTTTGCCCGCTGCCAGGGGACGGTTCTTGGTTCGAGCAACATTGGCATCGATGTCGCGATCAATCCAGTCGTTCCAAACCATGCCCGCGCCGCAAAACAAGTACGCGGCAAGAACACATAATGCAGTTTGCCGAAAGACAAAGGCAGGCGAGATAGCCGAGCGTTCATCAGCAAGCTCGGCCGCACCAGCCAGCAACGCGGACCACGCTTTTTTCAGGCTCCATCAGAACTGGACTCAACTCGGCACAGCAAGCAATGACTTACCTCCAGCGAAAGTGGTGAAGACGGGGTTATATTTGTTGAATCGGGATAGACTGAAGAGATGACGGAGCAATTGCCTATCGGTCGTGGCTGCCATGGCTGGATGCCGTGTGTGGTCAAATGCTGCCACTTCAGCTAACTTCGCAAGAGACTGGGATACGGTAGCAGACGGCTTCGGTGGTGTCTCAGAAGTCTAACACGAGCCATAAGGATCATGTTGGTTATATTCCTCGGACGAACACATCACTCAGCTTGCCTCTTACTCATTCTTGGATTTGATCCGAGTCCAAGACGCTCCACCGCCTCCCAGACAACAACGAAACGTACGGTAATCCTCGCCGTTCACCGGCTTCACATGTTACGTCGTTCGTACGATTTAAAGGTACGTACTCCATACAGTTCTTACCACTACTTCTCAGGCATCGCGCGATAACCCTGCCACTAGGTACTCCGGACCTTGTCTTAATACCGTACATACCCCACTTACGACATGCGTTTCAAGAACTTTTGCATGGTACGAGGTCCATTTGTAAAGTGGGCAAGGATTCAACGAAGACTGGGTTGCTCAGTAGATAGTTGTACTACCACTATATCGTACCTCTGAGAGTCCCTGAGGCGATCATGCGAGTTTCCAGATCTGGACATGCTGCGTAAGTTTTCTGTACTCTCTATCCACTACGAGTAGAAAGCTGTCCAGCCTTGCAGGGCCACCCCTGCCTTCACCTATGGTATCACCGCATAGCCTGATCGGGCCGCATTCCACGCTAAAGTTTCTCGGTCGGACTACGAGTACGTGCGTAGACGTGCATGCGGCTACCGGTACATGGGTATTAGTTGCCGCATCTCTTTCTCCGCAGAATGACACTGCATCAGGCACGGGTGATCATACCGGGGTAGGTTCTCCACCAGTATGTGTCAAGGCCACGCCTGCTGAGAGTCAGGGATGTTGGGGCCGTCATGATTCCAACAGTGCGGGATTTGAGTCCGCGGATGGTTTAATGCCCCAGTGTGCGGGGACTTCCGCATTGATTGGGCCCGTGCCGGAGATGCAAACTTACGCCTCCGTCCGCTGCCCTTGCGGGTGCCAAATACGACATGAGGGCCAAAACAAAGAAACTGTACGAGAAAACAAGGTGTTTGGTGTGGTGACTTATCGGGAGCCTCGAGATGCTACAGATAGTTGAGAGAGCTTGAGGAACATCGAAAACGGAATGCGCCTGAAGGACACACCAAGGGAAGCTCTCCGTACAGGGGTCTCATTCGCCACCGGCCAAGCAGATCCTTGATGACTTGCCAGCTGCTTGGGGTGCAGATTCCACTGTCACCACTTGGGTATGCTCTTTTGATTGTGTGTGCCGCTCGTGCCGAGTCCCTTTGCCTGCATCACACAGCCTCGCCGCATTGCATCTTGGCTGGCTCGATGTAGCGGCACCCAGAAGCAATTAAACTTTAAACTTAAGAACCCTGGTCATTGTGCTATTCGCAACCCTCCCCCAGAAATGGGACACTTTGCAGAGTGCTCACCAATAAGCCGGTCATGAAATCCACGAATCCAGCCTTGGTTACCAGTACCACGGCACAATATACACGCATATCACTACGAGGTACACAGCATGAGATATTACTCTATAGTGATTCTCCTGACTAGAATTAGGCGAAAGTAGTCAGTGTCAAAGCAATCCAACTGGACGACTACCTCTGCGGTGGATGGTGTGAACACACATAATCATGGTTGTTTTTAAACGCGCCATCTATGTTCCCACCTAGCCCTATTCTCGCCACTATATCTTGAATCCTGAATCGCGCAATGTCAGTTCCTGAAACCAAGCCTGCTGACCTGGGAAAACCTGCCTCGTCACGAGAGGAGCCGGCGGATTGAGGGAAGCATGGCCGCAGCTCCGCTCTTGCCCGGCCAGCTGACAGCGCGCAGCTTGTTGCAGCATCAGAATCCAAATGGGTGGATCATCAACATGGCTTCGGATCAGCCAAGGCCGGCTGGCAGGAGCGACATATGCGGCAAATGAGCACGGCCCATCGGATTGACGACGCGCTGCTTTCTACAGCCCCAAGGACATTCGTTGCAATGCATTGATGTCAGGTGTCATCGGCGGGACTCACCTGAAGGATGCTTTTAGCGCCGGATGTCATCCGGAAGGACGCCAGAAGCTAGCCAAGATCATTTTTAGACCCCAGCCCACATACTGTCAAGGGTGTGGCCTTGTTGCGTGTGTCCCTAGTCTACTCATATGGGTCGGAGTGGAATCCTGTCAACGGAGATCTTACGAGCACTGCCGTGGACCATGGTTGAAAGCCACTAGGACGAGGGTTCCATCACCCCGTTTGTTTTGTTGAGTTAAATGAACGTACGGACTAGGGTAGAGTTGGGTCCGGCTCCCCCCGCATTAGCGTTCTAGTCTAGTCAAGGTACACAGAGGACTCCAACGATCTGAGACACTCACGCAATACAGGATACTTCATACAACTACCAATACGTAGTGCGATGCGATTGGCTGCGAAGCTCATCCTACGTTGTTGCCCCTAATAGCATCAAAAGGTTGTTCAACTTGCCGAGACTCCAGCAAGAAGGCTTGCTAGCAATCAGTGGAGCAGGACTTTTCCACATCCAAGCATATGTTTGGACAGAATAGTTGCCGCGACTCAATACGTTCTTCTGTATTCGGAACCGTTCTCTTTATTTATTCGTCTTCTACATCCGAAGCCTCGAGCACGCTGCATACACGCTACGCAAACATGAACTCCGCGGACGTATCGCGGGCGCCCCCCGAGTACCACGATGTCGCCTGGATTGCCGACACCTGCAAGCTACTGATGGGTCTTGGTTGGACGACGAACTACGTCGGCATGATCTACAAGTCACTTCAAGACCAGACCTACGGCATGGCCTTGATGCCACTGTGCTGTAATTTTGCCTGGGAATTGACTTATGCCCTGATCTATCCATTTGGCAGCGACCTGGAGATGTGGGTTCATTGCACAGGACTGATGCTGAACTGTGGCGTCATGTACACTGCCATCAAGAACGCCCCGAGAGAATGGGCACACGCGCCGTTGGTACAGCGCAACCTCCCCCTGATCTTCATCATCTGTGTCGCTGGCTGGACGTCTGCCCATCTGGCGCTGGCCAAACAAATCGGGCCGGCCCTGGGCCAGGCTTTGAGTGCATACGGTTGCCAGCTCCTCCTGAGCGTTGGGGGTTTATGTCAACTGATCAGTCGAGGGCACTCGCGAGGAGCATCGTATTTTCTATGGTATGTCCAATAACAACCCGGCGCCACCACGGTTGAATAATACTAGAGGTCTGACGACTGAATCTGCTTGTCAGGTTCTCCCGGTTCTTCGGATCCCTTGTTCTCGTCCCTCAGGATATTTTGCGGTACAGATATTGGAGGAAAGACCACGAATTTATGGCTTCTCCTCTCTACATTTGGTTCGTCTGCATATTCCTCATATTGGACGGTTCTTACGGCATCTGCCTGTGGTATGTTCGCCGTTTCGAACGAGAACAGGCTGCGACCAAAAAGTTGAGGAAGATGTAAACCAACAGCAACTATACTTCTCCAGTAGAGGGAGAGTCATCAATCTGAGCTCAGGCGATTGGGGGAAAGGATTGCAATAGCCAATGGGGAGCGGCTTGACTCTATGTAATGCCCATCCAGGTATCTAGAGGAGAAACTAGGTCGCTCATGGACAACTGGGCCGGAATGCAGCGGGATGCAAACGACACTGTTTCTAGAAGGTTCTAGGTTATTACAGGTTTGAACAAGTAGAGCTGTTCCGATGTAAGGCATTACGTTAAACAGACTTTTCTTCAATTCCACTGCCTGTAAGCCGACACCATCTTCAACGTAATCAACAGCAACAATACCTGCGATACCACGACCCAGGGTCCCACCTTGCTCCCTTTGCTTCGGTACTGTTTCCAGCCTGGAAACGAAGACCGCGGCAAGGGTAAAAAGTCCAAAGCTGCAGCATCTGCAATCATCTTGAAGGGCCGACCTTCAACACGCTCTCCGAAATACGGCATTACATACCTCCCTATGATCTTACGAATGATTCCATCCCGGGCATGTACTCGTGCTGTCAGTGCTGACATGCTGCAAATGTGTGACACTCTCGAGAGGTGGATGCGGTTGAAGCGGCGCAGCAAAGCATCGAGCTCCTGATCCGTTGGCTTTGTGTCCTTTTTCTCCCTCAAGCAGTCACGTAGTAGATTGGATAGGACAGCCACGTCTTCAATGGCGCAGTTGGCGCCTTGTCCGAGGTTGACAGTCATCTGGTACACGGCCTCCGGTCAGTATCCGGGGGGAAGCTGGGTGGTGGGCCAAAGAAATCGTACCTTGTGTATGCTGTCACCGATACAGACCAAACGACCGAAGGACCAAGTCTGGAAATAGTTTTCTTCCAGAGCAACCATATTGACGACCTCTCGCTTCTGCCAAACATCCCCGAATCGGACGCCTTCCTCAATTGGGGCATCTGCTAATTGCAAGCATTGTGCGGCGGCGTCCTCCGACGTGAAGCGAGGGGCTTCGCCATACTTGTATTTCCGATCAAGCTTTTGTACCAAGAACCAGAAGACGAGTTCGTCCTTGGACGGAATCACCACCAACGTTCGCCCATTGTAGATGCGCATGACTTGCTCTCCAGCCTTCAGCTTAGAAATGCCCCTAGAAATGCCGAAAGCGCAGGAATACTCCACCGATAGGCCTGAGATGCACCGTCAGTTCAGATTCTTTGCAGAATACAAGGAGAAGAACATACTGTTTTTCTCGCCTATCGGGATCTCACTTGATCCCGATGAGCTGGCCATACGCCACATTTCGCTCCGAGCTCGACTATGCACTCCGTCAGCCCCGACGATGAGGTCACCCTCGTACACGTCTCCGTCGAGGGTCCGGACCCGGACGCCGCATTCTCCATTCTCTGTGTACTGCTCTATGTCGGAGACTGTTTTGTTGACCTTAACTTTGGTCTTGTCGGGCAGGGCGTTGTACAGAATCTCGAGCAGTTTCCGCCTTTCTAAAAAGGAAATGGGATATCCAAAACTGTGATAAGCTGGGTCAGCGCGCGACTGTGCCAGCATAATTGAAGGGCCTGTACGCACTGTTGAAGCATCTTCTTGGGGTAAGGGCTACTGAAGTGAAAGTCATCGGGGAAATGGATATGCGTGGCCCCAAGAGGGGCAGTGGCCTCCTCGATGGCGTCGTAAAGTCCAAGTTGATCCAGAACCCGAGCTCCATTCGGCAGGATCCCAATAGATGCTCCCTCTTGAGGTGCAATCTTTGTTCGTTTCTCTAAGATCGTGTAATCAACCGCAATTTTGTGCAGGCTGTGAGCCACCGTAAGGCCTGTGACGGATCCTCCCACGATGATGACTTTGAATCGCTCTTGCGACATCTTTCTGTTGGTTCCCTGGATAATCAGGGGAGCAACTGAAACGACTGATAGGCTCTAGTTTAAGGCAAGTAACCTAGTGGTTGATGCGCTCAAACTTCTGAGAGAAAGGTACAAAATGGTAAAGTGACTCTACCATTTCCCCCGTGAACGGCCAACGACTACGTCATGATTCGTATGCTCCCTAATTTATGTCGAACCCTCTGGATACTGGAATCTACAATTCGCTCTGCGCGAGTAACTCTCCCCCGTGCTTTGCCTCGGCAACCTTTCGACTTCGGGTGGCTCAAAGATGGCGCCACAGTGCCCATCAGGCCGTTCTCCCGGGCCAGAATCTACGATCCCCTCAAGCGGATACCATGTGTCAGGCAACTATCTTGGCTGCAAGGGAGAGCTCCCCAACATACATGACTCGTGTGCTTATTTAATTCTTGCGGTGAGGAAAACTCTGTTAAACGAGAAATTCAGATGTAACGTATGGAAATTTCTTAAGCCACAGTGTAGCATACATGTAGACACATCAGTTGCTGAACTCTATTTACGACATGCAGAGAGCTTTGTACACAAAAGTACTATGTTGGGAAGGCGGGGGGGGGGGGGGGGGGGGGGGGGGACATCCCTGCTCAACCCGAGATCCGCCCGCATCGTCCGACTTAGGTACCACCTCCACATTTATGGCCTACCTGACCGCTCCGGGTTGCAGTTTATAATACCAGTCCTTGCAGCTATAACGGTAATAGAGGAAGGATTCATAATAGAAGGGCTTGTACAATATGTACCACTCGTGGAGCTGTCAGCTTTCCCTGCCAGGCGCTGACCCCCCTTCCCCTCACCGATGTGGCATGGGAGCGCAAAAGCGGTAGTCCGTATTAGACTCTCAACCCACCTTACGGAACCCAGACACAATGACAGCTCGGAGCACCAAAGGGCTGGCGAGGCACGGTACGGCCCCACTCCTCCAGCGCGGCACGAAGTATCCATGCGCCCAGTCGCATCACTTACATACCGGCCTGGCGACTGTGATCTATGCCTGCATTGTGCAAGTCGATGACTCGTTCCCCAAACCTTGCCAGATAGCATTGCAGGAGAGACTACTCTGTATTGCCACACGGGCGTGCTGCCCAATAGTTCTTGTCCGTACCGAATGTGATAGTAGTTGAAGCGGCAGACATCAACAAACTCAATTGGATAGGAGTAGTTGCTTCATTCAGCATGACCATGTTGATTCTCTATGTGGTAGTCCGTACATGTCCGTGCGCAAAGCCTAATATACACCTCGGGAGTCTTCGAGAAAAGAAACGCAGTTTCAATAACATTCATGTGCTGCGTGTAGTTGGTACACTGCTCCTGTCTGCCCCTCCATACCTTCATAATCTTGTCTGCTTGTTCAAATCACTCTTACATCATGGCCCAGCAAGCGCCCATAGAGCAGATCGACAGCCTGCTTACGCAGGTTAAAGGCCTTGGATCTGAGCTCAGTGCCGCAGACCGTGCTAAAGTCCAGCAATCTCTCCTCAATACTTTGTCCTATGTTGAAACTCCATATGAGCATATGCTCAGGTTATCTGGATCTGTAGGGGGTCTCTTCCAAAAGGTTCTCCCAACAGCTCAGCTAACTGTAGTCTAGCACCTGCAACTTGCCTGTGTCCGTCTCGGCGCGGATATAGGCCTTTTTCGAACCTTGGCGAACAGCGAGAAACCATTGTCATGCAGTTATCTCGGCGAAAGCCTTGGTATTGCGCCTGAACTTCTTGGTAAGTGTGTAGCAATAAACGCTTTCTTTTTACCTCTTCTCGTGGAAACAGCGTCCACATGTGATCCGCTTTGTTATACATGATACTAATGGAAGCCGTGATGTCAGGTCGCATACTACGATTTCTAGCCTCCGTTGGAATGGTAAAGCAGCCTGGAGAGGACAAGTTTTCCGCGGAGAAGATGACTCACGAATTGGCGAGTCCGGCTCTAGAATCCGGTGCGCATCTTTTGTAAGTAGGATGCAGTTAACTTTAGGGTGGCTTCAGACTAATTCGGAGTCGCAGGTTTGACATCCATAATCGAACGTATCAGGCACTGCCAGACTCCCTCGCCGAACATGGGTACAAGGAGGTCAGCGATGTCCACAACGGCATCTTTCAGAAGGCGTTTGGAACAGATCTCTCCTGCTACGAGTATTTGGTCCACCATCCGAAGCTCCAAGGGCATATGCAGGATGCCATGAAGTTTCAACCACCTGGCGGTGATTGGCTGTCGGTCTTACCCCTGAACGAAGAGATCGGAACATGGCAGATCTCGGATCCTGACCGTGTTGTGTTTGTCGATATTGGTGGAGGTATGGGTCAGCAATGTATCCGATTGCGGAAAAGATACCCGGATGCTGTTGGCCGCGTGATCCTGCAAGACATGCCAATCACGATCGAGAGAATTCCCAAACCGATGCCACATGGTATTGAGGCTATGGCATACAGCTTCGACGATCCTCAGCCGGTGAAGTGTAAGTTTGCGAGCTTTTGCAGTCTTGAATCGAAGATACGTAAAAAGTTGTGGTGTGCTAACTGGTGGGCAGATGCCAAGTTCTACTACATGCGCAACGTCCTCCATGGCCTACCTGACAGCGGCTGTGTTTCAGCGCTGAAGAACATAGCTTGCGCCATGAACGTGGAATCGCGCCTCGTTATCGACGATATTGTCGTCCCCGACCAGGGTGCATGCAGAGAAGCTTGTCAATTGGACTTCATTATGATGGCATCGATCACGGGAAAGAAAAGAACCAGGGGCCAGTGGCACAACCTTCTTGACACTGCCGGGTTCAAGATTCTGGATATCCAAACGTACACATGGCCACTCCAGGACTCGTTGATCATTGCGTCACCCGTTCTACAGCACTAAGGGTTGCTTGCATCAATAGTAGATTTTGTGGTTTCGAGACGCGGGTTTCAATACACATACAGACAGCCAATCTATTAAGATGAAGCATTGTACAGAGTAATGTCCTTGAATTCACAACGTTTGCAGCTGGGGATCTGATCCCAGAAGGTTCTCTATCAAACCCATGGTTTTGGTGGAGGCGGTAAAATCGCACCAATACCCGCCATCAGCCTTGCACATGATATGTGCAACGTATCTTGTCGGTGCGTGTGTACTGCGTTCACGGGATTGCCCGAGGATGAGTGGCACGGCCGTAGCAGGCATCATGTCAGTGGCAGCTCTTCCCTCCTTAGCCACGGCCGGACCAAAGTCGATATCACGCCAGGCGCCGCACCAGTTGCTCACTGAATAGCTCAACTCAAACGGTTCTCCAAAGTAGGGAATGCCTCTCCTCCGACTGAGTTCCCGGGTGACGGCCAAGTCGCGTTCGATGTTCTCCAACTTAGCACCTTCGCGCACTGCGAGATGGTGCGCGTAAGCCAGCTCTGAGAGAGGAGTGTTGCACGGCATGCGGGTGATGGCGAAGGTAATGCAATTGTGAAGGTAAGATCTGCCTGCAGGAAGAGCAGGATGGCGTCCGCGGCCGTTGATGGCTGACATCAGAGTTGACATTTTGGCGGATTTGCGACCGAGGTGTGCAAGCTTGCAGAGTATGCAAGTGATAATGTCTCCATTGGTTATCGCCGGCATGCTTTCCACGTACTTTGCTTGCAAACTGTCGTTATGTCGCTTGCGTAAGTTATCAACCAGCGTTGCAGGTAGGAACAGCGTCCGCCGGACTTCCTTGGGGTTCATCATGAGGTCAGGCATGAAGGTCATTAATGTTACCGCGCACTCTGCCTTCGCTATTATGCGAAACCGGTTCTTTCTTCGCAGCTCTTTTAGCGAAATATCTTCAAGTCCAGGTCCGTCCAGTGCGCCAGGGCCGAGTTCAAGAAACGGGGCGGGCTTTTGACCATCGACAAGTTGCAGCCAGGCACTGACTATGCTTGCATAGCCCATCTGATCTGATACAGCATGTGGCAAGCTTAGCGCGACAATCGTGGCGTCTGTGTAGCTGGTGATGTGGACCAGGAGAAGAGGCATGTTGGGTTTCTCGAATTTGCGCTCCAGCGGCCAGTCTGACGGTATCCATTCGGATTCCATTTCCGGGACAGACGCTGGTCCGAAGAATGCGCCTCCATCAGGGCGCAAATCCTTCGTCGGCAGCAGGTGAGCTGATTCCAGGGTCGCCTCTACCCTCTTATTTGACCATTGGAACAACGAGTAATTGTTGGAAAATGTATCGGGCAAATGGTACGCCAGGTGCCCGCTTTCGTCTGCGCGCTCGATACGGGCACCGAGAATGGGTAGATGATCCCTAATCAGTTGGTCAAGCGCGTCTCGCATGGCATCCTCGTCGAGAGCCTCGTGTACGATGAAGAATAGCTTAGAGCGAATGTTGTCAACTGGTCGCCATTGGTCCTTAGCCTCCAGAGGAATGATTTTGGCATCGCTGCTGGGCTCGCCGGCCGCCTTTTCCGATACCATTGCCGTCGGCCGCGGCAGTCTTTTGCGCAGAAGGTGGTGTAAGAGATTGTGTCGCTGTGTGGGCTAAGAAATGCAGTGCGCATTGATAGAGTTTTATAAAAAACAAAACCTCTATACTTCGGGCAAGGAATGACCAGAATGCGGGCGCACATTGATGAGATGTCTGCAGTACAAGCTAGGTATAGCCATGTCGTGTGGATGTGGGCTCACAGGTTCCACAGCTGGGTGTGCCCCGTCGACGTCCGAAGTCGATCAGGTGAGAATTGTGGACGGGAGGATTTGCCGGGGTTCAGGCTTGTCAGGTTCCCCCTCGCGCCCAAGCTCGTCATACCCTGGCCATTGGCTGTGTTTCCTCGAGGCCCTTCACGTTCTCGTGAGACCAGAGAAAAAGCGGTACACTACTATTAATCGACTTATACGGGGTATACATTGACAGCGTCCTATCACCACACCTTGCTTGTCACACTTCTCCCCCTTCCGATGCCCCATCGAGAGACGCCCGGATGCTTCAGTTCCTCGACCCGACGTATGTTCTCTGCCTCAGCTTCTATATCTGCCGCAGTCTATCCTGTCTGCGACGATAAGCTTTCATCGGCCCCGGCATCGAGTAGCAGCTCCTTTATGTGCAACGTCCTTGTCCTTGCCTCGGGGATCCACGAGTAGAGCCATCCCAGTTTCGCTTCGTACTGCGACTTGACTGCCTGGTGTAATGCCGTCCACCTGAGATCGTCGCGGCAGTTGGGGTCGGCGCCGAGAGACAAGAGAAGCTTAGTCAAGGGAACATTGGCGTTTCGACAGGCCTGCATATGTCCTTCATTATAGCCATCAATGTCAATACCATTCTGTCTTGCTTTCAGGTCCTTCTGTAGCTTCTGCAACCCGCCAAGATATACCTCTTTCGAGACCCACTGTGCCAATGGTACACAAGTCGACAAGCTGGCCGAAGAGTCGAGGATCCCGCATCTCCGGCTTAATATGCCCGTGTCTAGCCAAGACCGCCCAGTGAAGCGGACTTCGCCCGCGCTCGTCTAACTCTATTTTCGCCCTCGACTCGAGAAGATATTCAGAAAGGCAACATTGTGATAGCCTGCCGCAAATATGTAGTAGCGTGAGCTGCTGACCCAATCTACAGGCATCGGGTAGCTGCGGTCTGTCGTCTGGCGTATCGTAAGAGGGACGTTTGTGGTTCATCGGTCTCCGGTGGCGTTCATGAGCAAACGCCTCATCGTTGTTTCTCTGACCCAGCGGCAAGCATGTTGTAACACCGTCCTGCTAGACGCATATTCCGCAGCGAGATTGGCTCCGTTGTCGAGTAGAAGGTGTAGTATTCTCTCCCGTCTTTTCGCGCGGTCCGAATATTCCCAGGCTCAGCTATCGGGGAGTGACATATCGCTATTGCCTGTTTCCACGGCTACACTGGCTGTAGAAAGAAATATGCCATCGAGGACTGTAAGGTATTTCCTGGAGGTTTATGGTAGAATAATCCTTTCTAGCTGCGACCTGTCAAGTCGTTGCAAGAATCCGGCGATAATCTCTTCTCTGCCATGCTCGGCCGCGGTAGTACACGGAAGAGCTTCTTGCGTGTACCTTCGTTGTTGGCTTCGATAAGCCTTTTGACTCGGCGGGGAGCACATATCATCTCCACTGCCCTGGGACCAAGTCTGCACGATGGGTGCGCTGATCCAAGAATTGAATATGTGCCAGGAGCAGCGAGCCAAAGATGGATTGATTCTCAAGCGTGATCGTATCGGCAGTCAAAACCTGCTGAAGAAACTGGATACCAACTTGACCGATGGTATACAAGATTTGGCTGACGGCTAGGTTTCCCAGGCTCTAGGCTCTGAGATGTCGCGTGAAGATAAACGCAATTACAATAGCGACAATCGACAAACCCAACGCTTCCATACAGTCCCAGGTATCTGCCGCTTTGGACATGACAGGTTTGATGGTCGAGTCAGTCATGTACACGACGTCGTCATCCTTGCGCGTTGTATGCATCGTCTGGCCGAGCACTTTGATCCTCTAGCCAATCTAGGACAGGCACTTACAATATGTTCTGCAAGGTGCTGACGGCTGGCAGTGTTGGATGAGTAGTAAATTCAGACAGCGCATAAGGCTGATAGGATGAGACGGTCTGGCCGTCCAAGCTGATGGCGACGGCGATGAGAAGCATCCCGCTCCATGCGACGGTGAGGCCAGAAGCTGACCATGACTGCGTTACGTTTTCGATCTTGCACACGCCATCGGTCACATCTAGATCTTTCTTGAGATCCGCATCATCCTTATCGCGGTCTCCTTGCTGCAAATCTGCCGAGACGCGGGAGATTTAGCGTTCCGCGGCCATCTTAGACTTGGCCGCGGTGGGTGCTGATGTCAACAAGCACTTGAGACTGTTTTCTATATCACCTATCACTCAAAAATGCCTTCTGCAGAGTTTACTCCAGCACTCATGTTCAAATAATTGCTGCCTTTGTGCGAACGCTGATCACAAACCTTCTTGGGGGGCCATAAAGATTCAAAATAGTGCGAAGTCGAGACTCGGGGCAAGGGATATGGGGGGTGGAGGTGCTTCGGATCAAACGGCTCGTGCAGGTCCCATACTTGACTGCAAGAACACCCCCAATCCCTGCTCTCCTCAAGCCACATTTAACTTGGTGTATCGCTTGAAGCTTCTGAAGGTTTATTTTGTGACGACGGACTTAGTGAATGTTGCGTGCAGGGTCGAGTCGCTGCCTTTGACGCTGCCGCCCATGTCTGACCCCAACTAGAATAGGGTTCGGGAACTTTTGCTACAGGGCTGATCTTATCTGATCATCAGATAATTCGCATCGCCGGCCAGTGGTGGATATGACCCCCGTGCTAGAGCCTGGCATAGCCACTCTGCTAGCCTTTGCCGCATTGGCAAATTCCAAAACAAGGAAACGACCCTGTGCCGGCATCGGTCTGTGTTTGCCGGGAGCGGCACCGGCAGCTGGCAACAAGACTGGAGGCACCAAAGAGCAGCTCCATGTAATTGAGCTTTCCCCTCACCTACAACCTCTCGGACGCGGTTCATTGATCCAGCCCGTCTGACGAGGGAGGGCGAAATATGCGAATATTGTTTGTCACATGTTGACATCGAACCAACCGGAACCGGGTATCGCGGCCTGGTGAATGAGTCAACTGGGTCTTCGTGGGGTCCTCTCCATGGCTTAATCCCGTAGCCGGCCGTTTCTTCCCCGCAGTTCAATCGTCGACTCATTAACCCAGTCTCCTTGAGTCTCTCGACGTGTACTTCACGACCTTGAATCCCCCAGCATTCTGCACACCGAATAGAAGCACACAGCCCATCGAAAGGAACGACATGTCTTCCACTGACCAGCCAGCAACCACGGTTGTCCCGCCAGAGAATGCCATGGCGGGCGTGCCAGAGCACATCTTGAAGCTGCTGGACCGACTTCATGCCCAGTCAATGGAACAAGAGTCCAAAATTAGTCAGGACGACTTCAAAGAACGCACCGCCGCCGAGGTGATGCAAGACAAGTTCATTGCTCTGGACCAGGACAAGGCGCAATACGTGTACGCCCTCTGCCGTGCCACCGGCGCCCGCACCATTGTCGAAGCTGGCACATCGTACGGCGTCAGCACCATATATCTCGCTCTAGCTGCCGCCGCGAGTGCCAAAGCGGCTGGTGGTGGACGACCCGCGAGAGTGATTGCCACTGAGCATGAGCCCGCCAAAGCTGCGCGAGCTCGCGAGCACTGGCGTGAGTGCGGAGATGCTGTCACCAGTGTCATTGACCTCCGCGAAGGCGACTTGCTGGAGACGCTGAAGGAGAATCTTGAAGATGTGGATCTTTTGCTCCTGGATAGTAAGATTTCCTTGTCCCCCCGAGCATACATGGAAACCTGCAATGGTAGAACTTGGTGCTAACATGCCCATTTAGTTTGGACTCCAATGGCTCTGCCAACGCTGAAGATAGTGCAACCCAAGATGCGGCACGGAGCTGTGGTCATCACTGACAATACTATTGGGTCTGCCAAGGGCTACAAAGACCTGTTTGAGTATCTTCGCGGCCCCGGCAGCAACTTTATCAACCTGACGCTGCCGTACAACAAGGGACTCGAGATGAGCATCTATCTTCCAAATTAAGCGGTTCCTGACAGAGAATTGTTTTTAACAGATCTAAAGTATCCACAGGTGTAAGTCCATAGTCATTTCCATACTTATCAAGCCTGTAAGAAACGGGACATCCAGAAGTAGCTAAACGTGATAGTAGAATCCGGCATTAAGTGAGGGCCTTCAACAGTACACACAACGGAGTTTCATGTTGCCCGACTGCCTCAGCTTCATTCATCATGATACTGCTGGTTGCTTTGTTTACATAGTTGGCGGGCTTTGCAAGAATTGACGTGTGACTTGCACAAGTTTTATTGTTATAGCTTGCGCACAAAAATGCCAGTCACAGTATCCAATAGGTCATTGTATTTGAATGAATGATATATTCATCCTAAAATGTCGCCACTGCTCCACAGCAGCTGTCATAAGGTATGGTCAATGATAACCTGCCACGCAAAAGCGCTCGCGGCAGAGGAACTATATACATGAAGTTTGCTAACCATGAATCGCTTATTTCTGGCCGTTGTTTATCAGCGAGTTGATGGTGTCGCTGGGAACACCCTGGATGACGTCCTTGAGGCCGTTCTGGGCGAGGTACTCGCACAGGCCAGAGGTCGACTGGCCCAGGCCCAGGAAGTAGGCACCGAGGCCCGCGACATGAGGGGAGGCCATAGAGGTGCCGGAGATGGTGTTGGTGTTGCCGCCGGGCCAGGTGCTGGTGATGTCAGTGCCAGGGGCCAGGACATCGACGAGGCTGCCAATATTGGAGTAGGTGGCGAGAGAGTCGTCCTTGACGGTGGCACCGACAGTGCAGGCGCTCGGCTCAGAGGCGGGAGAGTAGCCGGAGGCATCAGCGCCGTCATTGCCAGCGGCGACGGCAAGGAAGAGGCCAGCGTTGACGATGGCGGCAGCCGCCTGGTTGACCGCGTCGGACTTCCCACCACCCAGGGACATGTTCACGACAACGCCCTTGGGGCAGTTCTGGCCGGCGGCGTCCTTGGCGACGAACTCCATGCCAGCAATGACGCCGGAGTTGGTGCCCGAGCCGCTGGCATCGAGGACCTTGACACCGAAAATGGTGGTCTTCTTGGCAACACCGTACGTCTTGGAGCCGATGGTGCCGCTGACGTGCGTGCCATGGCCATTGCCATCCGTGTTGTCCTGGTCGGCGTAGTTTGCGAGGAACTTGGCACGGCCCTCGAATTCCTGGGATGCAGTCAGTCATGGCAGTTCTCGGGGAGTCTGATATCGGGTCCGCGACGTACAGGGTGGCTGGCATCGACACCGGTGTCGATGACATAGGCGCAGGTGCCCTCACCAGCGCTGTCATCGTAGGTGTAAGTGCTGGTGCCGGGCTGCTGGCTAGAGAGACGAGCCAGGCCCCAATCGGCGCCGTCCTGGGTGGCGGAGATGGTGACGACGGCATCCTGCTCAATGAAGTCGACCTGTTGACGATGGTCAGCATGTCGTCTCCTGTCTGATGGTAGCAGCACTTCTTGTCGTTCAAGCACTCACATCGGGGTTGCCCCTGAGCTTCGCGAGCTCCTCGAGGCTCAGGCTGGCGGCGAAGCCGTTGAAGGAGTGCGAGTAGGTGTAGTCGGCGTTGGCGGCAATGCCCTCAACGGCGGTGTGGATGGAGTCGGTCTTGACTTGGTCCTTCATCTTGACGATGTACTTGCCCTCGACGAGCTGGGCGTTGCGAGGGACGATGACGGGAGCGGGCGAGGCGCGCCTGGAGGGGGCGGCAATGGCCAGGGGGAGGAGAGCGAGAAGAGTTGCGGTACGCATATTGAATGATGTCGTCAAGAAATCAAGATGAACGGGGTGAGATGAATGAAGATGCTGGAGGTCCCTGGGAGGCAGAACGAACTCAAACTGTCAAAGCGAGATGCTGGAGGATGAAGCTGGAGATGCAGGAAAAGAATCTCAACTCGAGAGAACGAAGAGCTCTATTTATCTTCCGGCTGTCTCTACTTCTCCATGTCCATGCGGCGCCGCATCATGTCGAGATCTTGCTCACAAGGCCAAACCCTCCCGTGAACATGCTTTGTCGTCTGTCACTGATGACCGATCAGCGTCTCATGTCCCCCTTATCCAGTAGGTCGATGGAAGCTTCGCCAGTTGCTATCTCATGTGAGCGGCGATCCCCAGCGCCGCCTCCCTGAAACGGCCGATTGGGTGCTGATCCGACGAATCTGACGCGACCCTGATGATCTGCCCTATCGGCGGCCGCACGCCTAGCTACCTACCTAATGCAGAATAGGTCTAGGAACTTCTGGAGAAAGTGAGGATACGGCCGAACGGGTCACGGCACCCACTTGAGCGCGTATTATTAGCAGCTGAGGCATTATACTTACTATAAGGTTAATTTGGAGGTCGGGGGTTTCGACCGGCGGACCCGCGCCCGAATGAGTGCTTCGGGGCCGACGCCGTGCTCCGCGCGTGGTGTTTGTGTGCCGTACGAAGTGCGGACTGGACAGGTAGTAACTGGTAACTGTACGACCAACACCGCATTATGTGGCTAGCGGTTGCGCGCCGTCCACCCACCGGTGGTTCAGCCCAAGGTTCACAACCGTCCAACGTTGCAACGCGAAGGCGCCGAGAGCTGGGCCTATCATTTGCCAAACCCAGCAAGTGACACTCGGGGGCTGGGGGGAAAGGCGCGATGGCCGGCTGGGAGTTTGGGTTCGCTCAGGGCAGTGCTGTGCCTGGCCTTGGCCTTTGCGCAAGATCCAACCCTGTGACCCTGGCTTTGCCTGGCAAGCCTGGCTACCAACAAGCTTGGAAAAAAGCCAACGAGAACGCCGATCCTGTGGGGTTGTGGCGTTGTGGAGTGCGGCTTCCTCGGTCTGATTCGGCCGTGCCTCTCTCTTGGCCCGGCCGGCGTCCTCGGCTCCGTCTCAAGTCTGGGTTGCTTGATGTGCTGAACCGGCCGGTTGTCGATATGTATGGCTGCAATCCCTATTTCTGCATTGACGCGTATGCCCAAAGCATGAACCCCGCTGCCGCTATTGTTTGATTGCCGGAGGGTGTAAGCAGTCCATAGAAGGAAGCTATGTGGAATCTGCTCACCTAGAACCAACGGCTGATCCTGCAAGTTTACAGCCGGCACGGTCAAACTCCGAGGCACGAAAGGAGGAACCCGATGGCATCGTGGCGCCACGTACGGACGTATTGAGCGTGTACTACGGGGTCCAGCACTGCCGGTGGGTGCGCTCCTTTCCGCTTGCTAATATGCCTAGCTTGCACATGCTTAAGTTGCTCACCTCGTTCATGTTACCCCGTAACACGTCTTCTGCTGTGTAACGGGACACAATCCGGAAACTAGGCCAGATCGACAACGCCTCTTCGCTTCAATGCACCGAGCAATAGCCAACTGCCTCTTCCATCTGCCAACTCCGCACTCTGGCTCCATGTACCCCAGCCTGCGAATTACCTTGAATTGAACCTTACTAACAAGTCAAATTTAGGTCACCTGTTTATCGAGTTCCTTAATTTGTGGGTTGAGATCGCTGATCCCCCCAACACGGCTTGCCTCAGCAGCGCCTTTTCTCTGAGTCATTATGCAGCCTGCATTTCGCATGCCCCATGTCCATGTCGCTTCTCCATGATTACCCACCGCTATGGACCAGCGTACGGAGTACATTGCCGGAAGTTACCTCAATCGGACACACTGGCCACGAACACTTGCCTGTTTTGTGCAATACTGATCTGTTGCCAAAGAGATAGGAGCCCGTAGCTCAGGCACCCCCGTACCGATTGTTGCAGATCGACGCCATTGGTAATACTACCTCTGTCGGCTCTCCCCGACATAAGCCACACTTTCCCGTCGTCCCCTCCAGGCTAGGGAAGATCTTTTGATATTGACTCAAACACACCTTCTACATTCTCAAGTGAGAGACATGCCACTATTGTGGATACGGCTTGAGCGGCTCTGTTGGCAGTGTTCTATTGATAGCTCTGAGTTCAGAACCCTGATGAACGAACACGTCAGCTGTTCTCGGCTGGTCCATCCACAGACTCTCCGCCCCCCTTGAGGGAGGTTGGTCTGGTCTGGTGCGATCCTCAGATTACGCAGGGTTGTCAAGGATGGGATAATACCACGAGGCATTGGTGCGCCATGCTACCCCTATGTTGGCGGGGAAACCTCCATGCGTGTTACAAGCATTTACACTATAGGTCTTTGGTGTTTTTGATACAGCCAGCCGTGTGTATCATTAAAATAATTCCAAATACAACTTGGAGCCTGTCAGACTTGCGACATAACATATCCGAACACTCCCGCATACATTGTCCTGTCCGGCTGGCTTTTCAGTACGTGAGACTGTGTGAGTCATGAAGTGAGACAACCACCAGACTGTCAGTTGATGGGGAGCCTGCGGGGTTTCTTCGTACAGTTGAGATCTGACCATCCGTTTCTGAAAGACAGCTTGCTTATCTCAAAATTCCGTTCCGTTATGTTACTATACATATATCAATGCGCAACCCCGAAAGTTACCGAGGGTAGGGTCTGCCCAACTTGGCGAATGTGGCGTGGACACGAGAGGAAGCGAGTAAAGACCAAATGAAGGCTTTATGTTATTGAACTCATTTAGTTATTTCCATATTGTCCGCACTTGTATCGTGATCACACGAACGCCGTTTTTTGCAAGTATGAAGGTTGAGCGCCTAGATGTGATGAGAAAGGGGCCCTGAGCCGCAACCGTATTTCTGAACAGTAGGTTGCATTGACACGATTCCTAGTCAAGATAACACTGTAGCAAGTCGACATTGTAAAATGATATCAACATATCGTAGAAGTGTAGTCCACGTAGCTGCATATTCGCTGCAACCCCAATTTGATCGATCTTGATACGGCAAGGCTTGGTCGTGGCGATCGATACACGAGCCATTGCCAAGTCCTACCACCTACCCTAAAGATATTAGTAACGAAATACTTCACGTTGATATCCGTAGAAGAATGCGTAAATGAGAGAAAGCTATATGATAGGGAGCTTTATTATAGAATACGTGAATACCGGGACATTTCCGGGCAAGATACCCCAGGTTTTCAGAGGAGATTGTAGGAGCGACCGACCGCGACGTCCGGATCGACGAAGAACAGCTTTTAATAAGTCGCCGAAAATTTACGCCTGCGTTTGACGCATTTTGCCAAGTCCCAGACATTTACTGTGGGCTCAGGCTCAGGCTAAGCGTGGTCAAGGGATGATACCCATGAGATGTCACGAGGTCCAATCTTGCACACTACTCCTTCAGTCCCTCAGCATTCTTCATTTACTGCGGTATGAACTATGTAGTCTATACTTTAGCAGCAAATAAATTTAAGATTATCAAGTCCTAATCGTGGCCTTCTAAGAATACATCAGAAGCGTTTGCGTGACCAGAAGCACGATGGACAATTGAACTTGTCTAATCTTGGCACACAAGTCCTCGCAGTCCACCCAAATCGTGCACTTGACCAATATGACCCCATTCCACCATCACTGCCATCCTTTGGTCATGAATCACTCTTTCTTGTACGACCCATAAGACCCGTATCCGCCCTTTGGTGGCGGATAGGCGCCATAGTCTCCGAAGCCGCCATTTGGTGGCGGCTTTGCGCCATCATATGAGCCATAGTCTCCATAGCCGCCCGCTGGTGGCGGATAGTCGCCATAATCGCCATATCCCTGAGCTTCGGGGGCTGCCTCTGCCACTGGAGCTGCAAAGGCAGCGGGGATGGCGGCGAGGAGGCTGATCAAGAGGAACTTCATTTCGCGATCTGTAAGGAGTTTGTTTTGATGTTGAATGGCCCGCGAGGGTGTATGAGTTCGAAGACTTTTGAGGATTGTAGAGGATATCGTGATGTCAACTCTTGAGGGTTTGGGATGTTTCGAAATCGGGGGAGCCGGGAGCTCCTGTCTTTAAGGCTGATGTCTCCCACTGCCAGCCTCACGTGAGTTCCAATTTCGTCCCGCACACGGCGAATCGACGATCCAGGCCTTTCAGCTCCAGCACCTTTGACATCTCAACCATAACGAAAGTTACCATGCATGGCGCCACGTCCGTCCGCCCGCTCGTCTAGTTAAAACCTTCGGTGCTCTCGTCTGGCTTTGTATGGACAATTCCCTCCCTTTTCGTCATGATGCCGTTCGCCGTTGGGATACTGACGTATCACAAGGCCGCTTTCGTCATTCTACGGCTTGCCTATGAATGATGTCCACATAATGAGGCTTTCGATAGTCGGGTAGTGTACAAATGATGACCAGTGCGCCTTGGAGCATGAACCTCAGACTCTAGCTGCCAGCAGCACCAAAAAAACATGTACTCTCACCGATGAGGTTGTACAATAATGGTCCAGCAGTTCTGCTAGTCAGAATCCATCGAGATTCCGAACGCAAGCTGTGAATGTCGTTGGAAGTTACTTCGAACTATAAATCAGCCGCAGGGTTGGGCGCTGTATAGCAACGCCGCATTGATCTGACCAGCGAATCAGGACCACCGCCTAAAAGCGCCAGCCTGCGCTGGACACTCCCAAACCGGCATTAACTACATCATCGCTGCGATCTCTCAGAAAAAGTCTACTGTCGAAACGTGCATATCGTGGCTGCAGAAGGCCGACTTCCTTTGAATTCCCTGGAGCCAATTGGTCTGGGGTAGCTGGACGGATGCGTTTACTGCCGGAGAGTGGCTTTGCCCGACGCCAATTGGCGACTCTGGATTTGATGTTTTACGCTTCTAGTATCTAGGGCTGAACGATCTACATTAATGCGGCTTAGATCCTCGATCCGGAGCTCTGGCTCTCACTTCATCGTCGACTCATTATTCCCCTCCTCTCTGCCCTCGACTCTTTGCAAAGCAAGCTCAAGCAAAACAATGGCAAAAGAATCAAACTTGGATCACCTGCTTCCGGACGGCTCTGACGATTCTGAGGATGACGTAGGGTTCCCTCAAAACGCAAGTAATGGAGTGCGAAAAAAGAAGTCAGGTGCAGCTAGATCGCGGGTCAAGTCTTTTATTCTTCTTTTCATTATGGCAGCGGTCTGCATCGCCTCTTTCTGGGCTGGGACATGCGTGCCAATGCGAAAATCCACCTTGGATCGCGCATGCGCAGCGCACACGACCCAGTGGTGTAAGTGATGATGAATATCGTTTTTACGTGGACGCTCAACTTACCCTGTGGCAGCTCCTCTTCTGAAAGACGTATCGATTCAATACCAGTTTCATGACTTCAATGGGTCTTTTATGGACGAGGACATTTATCGACAACAGGGGTCACCTGAGGTAGACGAAGCTTGGGAAGCCCTCGGAGTCAACTGTGAGAACTCCATACTTATTGGACCCTGGAAGCTACCTCTGACAATATGTAGACCGTGCAGGTGTTATTTCGTACGAAGATGGCCTAGCCAGCGGGTTGGGACAGTCCTTTGTCCAACGAGCGGACAAGTATGGCGGAGGCTTCCTAGTCAATGTTGAAGGAATGCATCATCTGCACTGTTTGGTTGGTATTCTCAGGCTGTCATCGACATGCTAGCTGCTGATTATCCGTCAGAATTTGGTGCGCAAAGCACTGTACTTTAACTACGACCGATATAAAGAACTGGGAGAGCATGCGTTCAAGAACGAGGAGCACATCTTACGTCGACACGTCAGTAAGTCCATCCGACTCGAAAGCAAATGCAGAGTTGTACGGTGCAGAATCTTATACCTCGTAAAGCACATTGCCTCGACACTGTTCGCCAAGTCCTGATGTGTAATGCCGACACGGGCGTGCTGGGACAGGTCTGGGTCGATCCCGAGGAGCCGATGGCGTTTCCCGACTTCAACACAAGACATGTTTGTAAGAATTACAATGACATACGGGAATGGGCAGGGAAGCTCCAGGTCAGAACTAACCGCGAATTCGCCTTGCCCTCGTTCATCTGCTAATGCCGAGCTACATGTAGGCTCCTCCCGTCGACCAGGTTCCCCCGGACTACTTGGCTCCCCCGCGCCCCGGAGGTGTGATTCCATCCATACCATGATGTTGAATTAAACATTACCGTAGAAGCCTCAATGCCTATGGCCGTCATTCGGCTAGCCACACCCGGTGTCAAAGCTGTGGATAACGTCGCTTGGGGCGGCGCCGCCCTTCGACTTTGCTCTCGCTTTGGTCTCGCAAAGGACAAACAGAATCACTGGTGGAGACAAGACCAGGTCCGCAATTACATTTGGATACGAGATGCAGAATCGCCATTTTAATTCCTCTGTAAACAAAAAAAAAAAAAAATTTGTAGTCCGTAGACCCCGGCTCTTTCAGAAGGGATGACCATTGTCGCCTATCTATTCTATATGCGGATCGCAGATCTTCATCTGTCGGGCGAAGCCATTCGGCAGTGATTTTCGCTTAAAAGGAGTCTGTTTTCAAGCTTAATTTTAAGCACTCAAAAATCGGGGATTCCGCTTCGGAATGGGTCTGAATCAGCAAAATTGCGCCATGGGTAGACTACAGGGACGTTGAAAGATTCGTTCTTTGCACGTTTGCACCAATTCCCGGACTCGACCAATGGGTCAATGATATGCCGAGCCAAGAGCCAAGAACCGCGCCCGGTGAATTACAGCGGTCGTACGGGACTTTAAATACCGCACTTTGTTAGTGTCGCTTGGCAGGCTGCGGTCATGGTCGGTGCGGGGATCGTGTGCATCCGAACGAAGCCGTCCTCGCGCTCATGATGTTCTCATCTTGACGCCGCGAGATTCGATGGATGAGTTCTGTAGTTGCGGGTTGAGGCTCGTGCTTTCGGCCAGTTCTGTAGGACGCCGCATCGAATTGCCTGTCAGATGTCCCCTACCTCGCGCCGCCACAAAACCCCAATCGACGGGACAGGGCTTATCTCGATCATTGAGTCGCATAAGCCATCCCGCCAAGGCACCAGGGGCTCGAGGAGCTTCCATGGAGGGGTATCGACGGAGCGGAGCGGGGTAGCAGGTGCCGAAATTTTTATCAGATTGATAAGATGGTCCAACCAGACATGTTCCTGAGCTTCTCGTCGTCGGGTGCGATGACCACATTCGGCCCGCAGGAAGGCCCCGTTACATAATGCCATGGGCCCGTTTGTGTAGGACAGCGGAGATTGTCTGCGAGAGCTAATTGGGTGTTGCGATGGTATTATGCCGTCATTATTTAAGGATATCGTACGTGGCGGCTGACGGGGACCTTGATCTCCCCGCGTTGCGTAACTCTCTCCGTCTCTACAACACCTCTACAACGGAAGCAGGCCTGTTTGCACATAGACATACCACAGAGAACTAACTGCAGGGCCTGACCTGAGAGCCAACAGCAAGACGAATCCCCGAGAACCAACGGCAGAATGGCAGAGTCACAGCCGACAACCCTCAACGGCCTCGCGGCCAAGGTCACGGAGCTGACGGAGACGTTCTCGCGCTTCCTCAAGGAGAACAGCATCCCCGAGCCGTCCTTTGCCGCGGACAGCCCGACGAGCTACACGGGGCTGACGGCAGAGAGCTTCATGGTCCGCCAGGCGCTGTTCGACACGCTCATGGACATGATCTACCTGACCCAAGGCCCCAGCGAGAGCGTGTTCAACTATGTGCACACTGTAGGGGACCCTGCCCTGCTCCTGCTGTACCACGTCAAGCACATGGTCGTGACGTGGAGTATCAATGGGTTGCAGCTTCGCTAATGCTTCGGTCACAGTGCATGCCAGACGCCGCGTCGCTCAACGTCCTCAACTACTTTGACTTTTGGGCGGCCGTGCCGCTCGAGGGCTCGGCCTCGTACGACGACATTGCCAAGCACACGGACCTGCCGCGGGAGGTGGTCCGACGCATCGTCGAGCACGCGACGACGCTGCGCCTGTTTGCGCCGACGGAGCCGGGCAAGACGGAGACGCGCATCAAGCACACGTCCCGGTCCGCAGCGCTGGCCAAGAATGCGGGACTGCGGGCGCTCGTGTCGACGCTGCTCGACGACGCCGGCCCGCCCATGACGGTGCTGCCCGAGGCGCTGCGGCAGTATACCGCCGGCAAGCCCGAGCTGACCAAGGATATGAACGAGACGTCGTTTGCGCTGTTCCATCGGCACGGCGTATTTGGCAAGTATGCCACCTCGTGGGACCTGCTGGAGAATGACGGTGAGGGAGAGAAGAAGGGGTGGCGGCAGCGCAACTTTGTCGAGTTTATGCGCTATCTGAAGGACATTTTCAAGCTGGAGAAGGTGATGCTCGAGTGCTACGACTGGAAGGCCGCCGGCAAGGTGACTGTTGTCGATGTAAGTGACTACATGGACAAAACGAAGGCATCAGCTAACATGGTCAGGTTGGCGGCTCGGCCGGCCACGACTCCGTGGTCCTGGCGCAAAACTTCCCCGACCTCACCATCACGGTGCAGGACCTGGGCCAGGTCAAGCCCGCGTACGAGGCCAACGTGCCCGCAGAGCTCAAGGAGCGCGTCAAGTTCATGGAACACAGCTTCTTCGACCCGCAGCCGGTGCAGGCGGACGTGTACCTGCTCAAGCTGATCCTGCACGACTGGCCCGACGCCGAGTCGGTCCGGATCCTGCGCGGGCTGGTCCCCGCCATGAAGCCCGGCTCGCGCGTCATCTTCATCGACTACGTCGGGAAGCAAGGCGACAGCGAGGGCCCGGCGCTGCCGCGGTCAATCCAGGCCATGGGCACGGCGACGGACATCCGCATGATGGCGCTCTTCAACGCAAAAGAGCGTCCGGTGGAGGAGTGGAAGGGCATCTTCCAGGCGGCGGACCCGCGGTTCGAGATTGTGCGCACAAAGGCCGATCCGCTGACGTTTATGGTGGTAATCGAGGCTGTGCTGAGGGAGTGAGTGAGGGGTTGGTGGTGTGAAGCTATTCCAGGCGACGCGGGCTGTGAAGCCGTGAGTTTGGAAGAGTCTGGATTCGGGCATTGGGCAGCATGATTGGACGCCATAGAAACTTCGGGTGTATTGCATGATGCATCATAGAGGCGAGTTGACAAACAGACCTGGACGACACGTTGGGATGGTTCCGAGAAGTGCCCCTGTCTGTGCAGCTGTCACCGGGATGCACCTTGATTTCTGGGTTCGCGAGCTGCCAAACTCGTCGACGCTCCGTTGACTCTTGTGACGACTTGCCCGACCAACGTGGGACGACGATTATGGCAGCTCGGGAGTTGCCCGTGTTTGATATTGGGTCGATGTAGCGTGCTATTGTTAGCCCGTACGGAGTACCATGGTCGTCCAACGCGCCGGCGCTCTGCGACCTCCGAGTCGAAGTCTTTGCATCTGCCAGAGTGTCACAACAGACTGGGTCTGGATCTCTGTGCGACTGCTCCGTCAGGACTGGAGATGCATTGGGCGTGGGTGTTCTTTTTGGTGAGCTGGATGGATGTTTGGGATGAGAGGGTCGGAGAGTTCTAGACTCCAGTTGGCAAGATGGATGAGGAGTAGGGTCGCAACTTCCCGCCACAGCGCTTGGGCCTTCTGGACGAGATCCCCACTGTTGCCCAGCAATCCCCGCTCCCAGTTCCAGGGCAGCGACTCCCAGGGTCCTTCCTTCCCAGATGTTTGTCCAGGACCACCGCCTCCTGTGCATCTCATCCACCAACTCGTAAACACCAACGCTGCATGCACCAGATATCGCGACTTCAAATCGCAAGACTGCAACATAAAGAGATCGTCTCTCCCACAGCCGGCGTCTTGCAACGGCAATGCAAGTAAAGTTTTTCTTAGGGTTGTCGGGTCCGAACCGGCTCAGCCCTAGGACGGATTCAGTAATTATTAGGCTCGTCAATTTGTTGATCCATCAATCAGCGCTGACAATTGAAGGGTTATCATTGATCAACGACATGATCAAACGCATTGGCCAAAAATCCATGTTGGCCGTCAATTCTTGCACGCGCAACCATCACCACGTCCCGTAGAGCCTCGCCATGAACTGCAACGAGCTCCAAGAAGGCACCCACGGGTCGCGGTATGTCATCAAGCGGCCCAAGGCGCTGCAGTGGTTCCACAACGGCCGCCTGCACAAGGCGAGCGACGAGGAGCGCCAGGCGGGCCGCTTCGAACTGTTTCTCGACCTGCTGTGTGAGTCTAGGTCCGGGGTCCCTCTAAAGAGATCGCCATTCACTGACGCTTGAGGAGACGTCGCCATCGTGGCCAACTTCAGCGATGACCTCGCCGAGCACCCCAACGGCGCGCACCTGGCCAAGTACATCCTCATCTTCGCGCCCGCCTGGCACATCTGGGCCGACCTGCGCGAGATCATGAACTCGTACTACACCGACGACCTGATCCAGCGCCTCGTCGTGCTCTGGGTCATGGCCCTGCTGGTCCTCTACGCCAACAACGCGCGCCTCGTCGACGAGGACCTCGACGCCCTGCGGACGACGGCCGGTGCCTACGTCGTCGCGCGCTTCACCACCATGCTCGTCTTCCTCATCAGCAGCTTCGCCAGCTACCAGCACCGCACGCAGGCGCGCATCATGGCCGGCTCCATGTTCGTCGGGCTCTTCATCACCATCCCGCTCTTCTTCGACAGTGTCAGCATCGGCGCCAAGGCCGGCGTCGTGGCCGTCATGATCGTCTACCAGGAGGTCACCTGGGCGCTGACGCTGAGCCCGTGGATCAAGAGTCGGCTCAAGCTCAAGTACAGCACGGCCGTCGACATTGCGCATGAGATCGACCGCATGGCCGCCTTCTTCATCATCATCCTCGGCGAGTTCGTGTACAGCGTCATCGTCGGGGACCCGGCGGGCGTGGGCCTCACCACGGGCTACCTCAAGGCCGTCTTCACCCTCATCATCGCCTTCTGCCTCAACTGGCTGTACGTCAGCGGCGACGGCAGCCTCCAGGCCACGCACCCGATCCGCCGCTCGGCCTGGACCGCCTTCGGCTTCTTCCTGCTGCACCTGCCGCTGTCGGCGTCGTTCCTCATCGGCGGCCACATCTGCGCCATCAGCACCCGGCTGCACGAGTTCGAGGACGGCCAGCGCTGGCTGCTCGGGGGCGGGCTGGGCGTCGGCATGTTCTGTCTGTGGATGTACGGCATGCTCTACCGCACCGAGGACGACGACTGCCTCATTCTGTCCAAGTACCCACGCATCGGCATGCGGCTCATCGTCGCCGTGATCCTCATCGTGCTGCCCGAGACGCACGACCAACTCGACACGACGCAGTTCATGGCCATTGTCATGGCGCTGATTGCCTTCCTGACGGTGTGGGAGACGGTGGGCGGGCTGATGAAGGGTGTGACTTTTCTCGAGCCGTGGGCGAATATGTGTCCGCCCGATGACATGGAGCGGATTGTTGAAGACGAGGACTAAGCGAACACCAGAGCATGTAAAAGCCTATAGAGATTCTCCATATAATCGTAATTGAAAGCCTATTAGTAGCTGAAGCCGAAGCTGAAGCGGCAGATGAGTCAAACGACTCGTGATGCCCTTGCGTCACCACAGAGTTCTCGCAAAACGCCGGCCGGCGTAAGCGGGGAGGCCCGGGATGGGCAACCCGTAGACGCCCGCAGAGCTCAGCCGCACTCATGTGTCATCTTAAGAATCAGCTCCTAGCTATAAAACAAAAAGAGACGAAGGTTACACTCGTTTGCAGAACAAATTCAGATTAACCGCATTTACACACATTACCATGTCATTCCGGGTCGTCACCGGCCGGATCGCCGTCGGCTCGGCGGTCCTCGTCACCGCCACGGCGGGCATCTACACGGCGCTCGTATACAGACGCATTTCCGCCGCTGACGGAAGTCGCATCACGAGCCAGGACCAAGTCGCCGATTCATTCCAGCAATCCAGGACGGTTCGCCAACTGGTGAACCCGCGGGGGCACGCAGCGTGGGGGGACTCGCGGTCCATTACCCTCACTATACCGCGCGGGCGGCGGGTATCAGACGAGGTCATCTTGGCACAGTTTATCAAGGGATTCTTTGGCGGGAGGGTGTTTGCTCCAGAGAGAGTAGGCCTCGGGCTCTTGCAACCGTCTGTTGGGCCGTTCGATGGTAAGCAGATGATGAAACGCCCGCAACTTGGACTGCTCTAACGCCAGTCCAGGTCTTGAACCAGCTTCGACACCACAACAAGTCTGGGACCCATCAGAGCTCTCGGACCAAAAGTTGCCGCCACTGCACACCATCCTCTTCGGCTGCTTCCAGGTGGCCGCCATCCAGCTCGCCCCGCGCGACCAAAAGGGCAGCCCCTCGGAAAGCAGCGTTGACACCGTGCACGGCTCCGGCCAGGGCCAGTTCGCAGGCTGCCACCGCTTCAGCGTCGTGCAAGAGGCGCCCCGGGGCGACGGCGAGGACACGACGGCTCGTCTGAGCTTTGCCTGCGTGACGTGTAACCCGACGGGCGACAAGCCGCTGGAGCCGCGTTTCCTGTGGCCGTTTCACAAGGCGTACGCCATGTTACTGTTCAGGGACGCCGTGGCTGGCGTGAAAGCATTTACAAACGGCGTGTTTTGAAGTTGTATTCGTGTGAGCGGCATTGAAAGCGAATAGGAAAAGGCACGGACGGCGTTTAATGGACTATTGGCAGCATTGGGAAGATCTCACATCTTGTATTTATATAGAATCACCTCACTACATATACCCCGTCGCTAGAGAGCGACCTCGGAAGCCTTTACATTTCCTCCGCTGATCTGCACCTTCTTCCCGGCACCAGAGAAACTAACTTGCAACTGCAGCTTCTCGTGGGGCCACAGCGTCACGTAGTTGTCCGACCAGAGCACCGGGTTGACGTCCTCGCCGGACTCATCCACGAGGTTGAGCCGCACAAAGAACGCCGGCACCGCCGACTGGTTCTCCAGCTCCAGCGTCTTGCCCCCCGAGCCGGAGGCCGCCGCCGGCTTCAGCGATACCGTGGCCGTCTTCATGTCGCCCAGCGCAGAAAAGTCGGAAAACTTGGTCACAGGCGTGTGGTACCAAGTCGACTTCTTCCAGTCGAGCGCGTCGACGGCCTTGGTCAGCCAGTACACGTTGCGGCTCAGCGTGGCGCCCTCGTCGTCGGAGAGCACCAGCCGCAGGAACGCGACGTTCTTGATCTTGCCCAGGCCCGAGACCTTGCCCGCGTTGGCCGCCGTGTTGGCCTTTGTGGTGACGGTGAGGGTCTGCTTGGACAGCACCTCGCCGCTGGGGTCGACCAGCTCGACGGCAATCTTCCTCGCGCCCTGGCGGTCGAGCGAGTGGTTGATGATCCACGCGCTCTGCCGCACGTAGTCGTACGCGACGTGCTCGACGCGCGAGCCCACCTTGGAGCCAAAGTACGAGCCCGCGGGGTGCATGTAGTGGTCGAACTGGTTCCAGTGCAGGCTCGGCCACGCGTTGTTGAGCATCCAGTAGATGGTGCCCGTGGCGGGCCGCTCGGCGTTCCACTGCGACGAGTAGCCCTCGTGCTGCGCGCGCGTGGCCTCGTAGTCCATCATCTGCGCCTTGAGCAGGTAGTCGTCGAGCGACTTGGGCGCGCCGTAGCGCCGGAAGAGGCCCTCGTTGTAGATCTTGCGGTTGTAAAAGGACGACATGTTGGTCGACATGTGGAAGAGGTTCTTGTTGGGCCGCTTCCAGAGGTCCTCCATGTCGGCCTTGGAGAGGAACTTTTTGAGGCTGCCAATCTCGGGGGTGCCCACGCCGGCGCCCAGCTCCGAGCCGAAGCCAAAGGCGGCGCCATAGCGGTCCTTGGACGGCTCCGTATCGTACCAGTAGTTGGGTGGCACCCAGTCGTACGGCCCGTCCATCTTCATGCCTCCCGGGCCGAGCAGCTTGGGGAATCCGCGCTTCGACGCCGAGGCGATGATGGGGATCTGCCAGTACGCGCCCTTGAGAGCGTCGACGTAGATCTTGGTCGCCCGGTCGTTGGGCCAAAAGTCGCTGCCGATGAAGTAGGCCAGCATGCTGGGGTGCGTCTGCAGCATCGCCGCCTCGTGCGCCATGCTCGCGTTGGCCGTCTCGTAGTCGTTCTCGACCCAGAGCGGCACCGGGTCGACCTGCAGCTCCTTGTTGTAGTCCCACGACTCCCACTTGGAGCAGCAGACCCAGCCGGCGATGAGCATGATGCCCATCTCGTCGGCCATCTCGTACAGCTCCGGGTGCTCCATCATGCCCTCGAGGCGGATCACGTTGAGGCCCATGTCGAGAGTGTACTGCGCGATGGTCGCGAACCGGTTGCGGTCCCAGCGGAAGAACTGGTCGGGGCTGTAGCCGCCGCCGACGACCTGGAAGGGGTGTCCGTTGACGGTGAACGTGGTGTCGTTGTGGCTGTTGACGCGCGAGGTGACGGTGCGGATGCCAAACTTCTGCTGGACCGTGTCCGAGAGGTTCGAGTCGACCGAAAAGGTCAGCTCGGACTTGTACAGGGGCTGCTTGCCCCAGGCCTTGGGCCACCAGATATTGGGCTTGTCGACCGTGTGCGCAATCTCGACGACCTTGGTCTCCTTGGGGGCCAGCTTCACCACCTGGTCCTGGGAGATCTTCTTGCAGCTGGACAGGTCCGTGATGACCGACCTGGCCACGAGTTGCACCTCGTGGCTCTCCAGGTTCTGTGCCTTGGCGCGCACCGTGACCTTCGCCGGGTTCTTCTCAACGGGCATATCCATGTCGATGGACACGCTCACGGCGCCCATGGAGACGGGGCCCGTCTGCTTGACCACGATGTCGCGCCAGATGCCCGACCCGTTGTCCGGCGCGTGCGGGTTCCAGTCGACGAAGCCCTGCACGAGGTCGTAGTTGAAGTCGGAGGGGTAGGCCCTGACGGCGAGCGCATTGGCGTCCGCCACGAGGCTGGTGATGTCGTACGTGTGGCCGCCGAAGCTGCCCGCCTGGAACTCCTTGTCGGCGACCTGCTTGCCATTGAGGTACAGATCCGCCCGCGACGAGATGCCGTTGGTCTCGAGGAAGAAGTGCTGGCCCTGCTTCGGGGCGAGCGCGAACTCGTTGCGGTAGACCCAGGGCTGGAGGAACTGGCCCCAGTTGAACTTGTTGAGGTTGTCCGAGTACCAGAGGTCCGAGTCTTTGTAGACGCCGGCGTCGAGGAGGCAGCCCATGAGCGTGCATCGCGACGACTTGATGTGGTACCACGAGGAGGTGTCGAGGCCCGGCTTCGACACGGATGTGATGTCACCCTTGACCGACGACGAAGACTGCAGGTCCCAGCTGGGAATCACTCCCCTCTGGCCGGCCTCCGACGTGATGGCTTGAGCAGCGCGTTCCTCGAGGGAGGCCGCTGCTCTCACGGAGGCGCTTCCGAGGAGCAGTACCGCCAATGCTTGTCCGAGCATGGTCGCTGTCAGAGGCTGGGATGACGGAAGCCCTTCAGCTGCCCGAATATCTGGTAGCGGGATGAGCGTCTGTAGATATAGCCATTGATGTCAGGGGTACAACGTTACCTCACATTATGCCAACCGTGCTGGGGCCCTGGATGCAGCTGTAAGATGAGGTTACAGTGAGTGCCGAGAGCTACCCCATTGTGCTCCGTACCTTGCCCGGACGAAGGTACGAAGTAGCTCGTATCATAGATTGGCGGCGGAGTGGGGGTCAACCGGGCCGCTCCCCGGCCTGCAGGAGACTGTTTTTAAGCATCTTTATGAATTGCTTATTATTACACGATTGAATCGAGCTGCCTGTCGAGTACAGTACTCGTATTTGCAAGAAAATCCCCCCCTTTGTTTCTCCACAATGAATCGTCGACGAGAGTGATGGATGGAAGACAAGACAACAGGGAGTCAGGGACGAAGATTGGCTTCTCCCCGCTTCCCCAGCATTAGCGTACCAGACAGTCGATATCAAAGGCGGAGAAACCGGGCCGACGCTTGTCTGCTTGTGGCGCTCGTCAACGGGCCCTCCCTTGAGTTGTTCCTCTCATCGCCGAGCAACAGGATCGAATCCATGTCGACGGACGGAGCTTCCACTGGTGGACTAAATCATCGCGGGTCGTCCGCTTCATCTGACCGTGTCACCGATATTACTACATTTCGCTTGTAGCCGAGCCCGCCCTGCATACCCCAACTTATCTTGACAGCTACGTGCGGGTTGACATCTGCAGCAGTTGACAAGCCAGTCCGCATCGCCGGCCCGGACTTCACCGGTGGTCCAGTTCAATCGCGCCTTTGCCGGCTCGCTCTATCCATCGTAGAAGCCCGCAAGAACGGCGGAGATGACAGTGGACGATGGGTGGTACGGTGTGTGACGCAGCTTCACTTGCCAAGGGGCGAAAGAGGAGAATCCCGGTATGTGACGAGCCTTCGCTTGCCCTGCTTCCTTGAGGCAGATCTGACTTCGGCGCGCTAACAATAGCTGCGCAGACTGCATGCGGTGCATGCCGCTATTCCAAGGTATGGCACCTGTTGAGACTCGAGACACTGGTGATTCCATGAGTTGACACCTCGAAAGGTCAGGTGTGATGGCAAGCGGCCTTGTTCGAGGTATGCTACGGATCTTCTACGCGCAACCCGGCGACCTGTGCTGACTGCGGTCAAGATGCCACGCTCTCAAAAAAGTCTGCGAGTTTGAAGAACTGCCAAAGGGCGCCCAACAGTTGTACGTACACGTACACCTTGCAGCCCCTTGACTTCGTTCACATGGAGGCGATGAGCTTGGCTAATTCGAGTGTACGCAAGCAGGGAGATTGAGCTGCTCGAAAAGCAAGTCGAGTCTCTGAAAGCCCAGCTGCAGTCCCAAGGAGCATCGGGGTCAGTGCTTGCTACTCACCAGACAGGTGCGAATATACCATTGCCAGCAAGGCAAGACGGCGTATCGACGCATGTACTCGGCCAGCCTGCAGCGCTGTCTCCCATATCGTCCAACGCAACAGCCCCGGACCTGTCAAGCAGAGCTCATCTTGCCGCCCACGTCACCGGCACAGGCTCTCCAGAGTCGACCTTCGCACCATCCAGAAAATCGTCTCATTACGATGCCGTCGCCGTTCAACTATCCGACTTTATCGACATCGGCCTACTATCCCCAGAGCAGGCTGAACTGTATTTCAACACCTTCTTCCACGGCTCCGACCGATACGTTCCAGTTTTCGATCCCCAGCACGACACCGCGCAAAGTGTACGAGCCCGCAGCAGCCTTCTTTTCAGCGCGATATGCACCGTTGGCTGTCGCGCCCTGAACGGGACCGACTCGCAGCAATGGCATCTGCTCAACTTCCACATGAAGAGGATCCTCAACGCCGCCATGATGATGCCGCCAATGGCGTCGTTGGAGACCATTCAGGCACTGCTGGTCCGCGCATGCTACACGTCTGAAAGATCACTCCTCGTCGCCGTCGCCACCCGCATGGCCCTTGATCTGGGGCTGTCGGACGCGTACGATGAGCTCATGAACCGAACCTTTACCAAGGGCTGGCAGCTTGCCGATGCACTCGTCCAGGACGAGGCGGCGTTGATGCGAAAGACGCGAACGTGGCTCTACATCCTGGTCATGGGCCACATCCTGCACGTCGACGCAGGAGACCTGTTGCCCTTCAAGTTTGGCGGCGATGTACGCAGGTGTAGAGTACTTCTCCACCGACCTGTTTCCGCCAAGCAGGACTTGTGTCTATGGCCGCAAGTCGAGCTGAATGCGCTTCGTGCGCGGATATACACCACCCTCTCCGATCCAAGGCGCGTCGGCGATGAAGACATCATGAGTGATGTCCGCGACGCAATGATCGACCTCGACGTCTGGTATAACGACTGGGCGCGCATATATGACAAGGACGATCCGCAGACACCCTGGCTCACACTCAACCTCCAAGTCCAGAGGTGCTGGGGCATAACCATGGCCCTGTGTCGAGCGATACGCACCACAGGCGTGGAAAACGTCGACATCATGTCTCCAACGCAGAAAGACCTTTTGTCGATGGCAAAGGACGCACTGAGGCAGCACCTGGAGATTATCATCCAGGAGCCGCGCCTGTACCTCCACAACCTGCGGTACGCAATGGACTTTGTCTGGGCTAAAGGCGTATTTTGCTATCTACTGCTACTCAAGCTGTCGATCCTGCTGCCCGATAACGAGCAGACGCCAACCTGCGACTTGGTGGCCTGTGGGAACACCCTGCTCGCCGAGCTGAGCGAGGCCGGCGGCGGCATGTTGAACGGGCACAGGAATAACACCGGCAAGCTCTACCTCCAGCTGCTTCAAACTGGCATCGAAAAGTATAGCCATGTGATGAGCAATGGGTTTGCGGCGCAGCCACGTCTTTCCCCGGATGACAGCAATCATCCGCGGCTTAAGGCGGCAGAGATTCCAGGGGCCTCCGGAGACACTGATTCCTTCGTGCCGGAGCAGTTTGTCTTTGAATGGGACTTTCCGGGGCTGACGCTGTTTTCTTCGTCGGCTACCGAGGCGGGTTGGTTGGATAGCATACTCCTCGAAGCGTTGAACGGCACTGACGAGTTCATGGGTTTTGGATGGTCGTCGACAGAGATTGGGGAGTAGCCGTGCTTTGTTCTCGTCAACCAGCACTTCCTAGCCCCCTTCTCTGATGACTTCGTACCAGTTGGCACCGAGCTCGTCATTTTTCTCATGCCAGACTGTGTGAATACAGTTTCTCCCCATACGTGTTCCTTGCCGTGTATCAGCCCCTGGTTCCCGTCAAGATGAGCCCGACTCCGGATGCCCTCACGTCGCATCCGTATTCTTCACCTTGCCCGATCCACTCGACTTGCCAATATTTGTCGCCGTGCCGAGCGCGAAGCTCCCGTTCTCGCATGCCGGCCATTCGGGCGGGCAGTTGAAGAACCCGCTGTGCTCGCTCCGCCCTTGTATCAAGCTCCTCACATCATTCAGATCTACAAAGGTCTTCCACCTCGGCGGGTCATCGATCCAGTCGGGTCCCATCCGCCCCGTCTTGCCGTCCAGGTCCAAGTACCGCCGGTGCTCGATGGGCAGAAACCGCCTCGAGTGGATGACGTTGAGGTAGTAGGTGAAGATGGCCATCGGCGCCAACTCAAAGGCGAAGAGGAACCTCTAGTTCTTGGCGATGGCGCCGCAGTTATACGAGTTGCAGCCCGCGGTGTAATTCTGAAAGGCCTCGACGACGCGGAAGATGCAGCACAAGAGGATGACGGTGGAGATGCCGTAGAGCATGATGCAGATGGTGCGGACATTGGCGGGCAGCGCAGGTACTAACGCCCCTTAGCACTGGGTCTACCAAGGTAGAATGAGCCATCACCTGAGCCAGCACCACTGCCACTCAGATTATGGAGACATGGCAACGCGTTCTAGCTGAAGGCCCTCTTTCTGGTCATTGTAATACCTGCCGTTGAATATGGAGACTTTGGACTATCGAATTTGCTGCAAGGACCAACGGGTCTGACCAACTACCGAGTAACATACCTGACAACAAAACGTCTTGGATATCAGGCCATCGATGTGCGAGGAAGATGAAAGCAGCATGCCTTGCCGTCGTAGCCCAGCAGAGTGTTCTTGGCCCGTTCCCAGAGCACGAGCACGAGCCTCCTCAAACCCACCCGAACACCTTTGCGGGTCGGACGACATTTCGATCGCAAATGACGGCTACGAGAGCTTTGTGGAAGATGAAATGAAGAAATGGCACGTTCCCGGGCTTGCCGTTGTGCTTATACAGGGCAACCAGTCTTAGGACAAGGTCAGTGCAACGCCAATGTCCTCATTAGTGAATCAACGGTTTGCAATCATCTCGACAGCATGCAACGGTAGACTAACCTTGTCCATATAGCTTTGGATTTGGATATGCCAATATTAAAGCGAAGGATCCTGTCACTCCATCAACGCTCTTTTACTGCGGTGGCATGAGCAAATCCCTTACCGCCGCTGCTAAGCTCTGAATCTCTTGCCTCATAGCAGAGGTAGTATGCCCGATCCCCTGAATAGCAGACAGTATGTTACGACCCAGGCTGACGGGCCACGGGATGGGCCGGCTGTGCAGGCGCTACTGCGGGCTGCACGGAACAATGGTCGGAACGACGGGCCAATGGCAGCATAGCGATATTGGATCATTAGGATCGGTAGGTGATCTAGGTGAGCTGGATCACCATAATCGATCAATGATCTAAGTGATCTAGGCAATAGATCATTGAGGGCTCTCAATGATCCAGGAACAATACCTAGTATATAGGACCCCCCAATTTCCTTACTATAGCATAGATACCTCGCTAGCTTTTAATAATACTCTTTAGTTACGATCAACTATCCGGGATATTCGATCTATTACTATCGTGATAAGACTAGCCTAGTGCTATGCCCTAACCTCACCTACTAATATAAACCTACCGGTTTATCCCTTAGGAACCCAAACCGTTATATATTAAAAGCTCTTATTTAGAAGGTTATAGCGTTACCCTAAGCAATACTTAATACTATTAAAATAGCACTACTAACTAAACCTAGATCGAGCACTAACCCCTAGGGGAAGGCACTACTACCCCCTATAAAACCTACCGATAAAATAGAAATCTTAGACGACGAGTTAGATAACGATACCCCGGATATAAATAAGGAACTCTAGGATAAAGTCTACCGCCTTTAGCGATAAATTAATAACTTAGTTACCCTCTAGGAGGAATAGACTAAGATATACTAGACCTAGGTTAACGAGCTCTATTCCCTCGCTAATACCGCTATTAAGGGAAAGGACCCCGGAGAGGTCCTTAAGCTAAAGATACCCTAACCCTTTAACGGCACTATAGGAATACTCTAGCTATTTATTACTTAAATACGAGCGTACTTTATATACTTCCTAACCTAGTTTCGCTACGAGATAGCGAAAGTGCACTTTATAGCTAGAAACCTCTCTAGCTTAGTAGCTATATAGTTTAAACTAACCCTACGTGACTTCGTCGCTAACGTAGTAATAGGAATATATAAACCGGAAACTAATAAGGTCCTTAATAACTACTATAAGTTCGAGGAAGCCCTACGATAAGCATTTAGGAATATAGATAAAGAAAGGGACGCTAAAAATAAACTCAATAACCTCCGATAGAAGGGATCCGCGTTAGACTACGCGGTAACCTTCCGATAAATTATCTTAAAGATCCCGTAGGAGTAGTCTTAATAGGAGCCTTCTACTTAGGATTAAAGGAGGATATTAAGGACGAACTCTATAAGGAAGAACGACCCGATATATTAGCCGAATATATCGCTATAGCTATACGCATCGACGATAGATAGTATAAGAGACGCGAAGAGAGGAGGTACGTAAGAAAAGGGTAGAATAGAAACCCTACCCGCTACTTTAGTAACTCTCGACGAAAGCGTAAAGAACTTATTGCATACTATAATAACTCTAGTCTAGGACGAATAGACTTAGACGTAATATAGAAAACTAAGCTAAAGGAAGGTAAGAAATACTATAACTATGGGAAGTTTAGATACTTTGCCCGCGAATATAAATAACCTAAGAAGATTAGATAGAAGCTATGTAATAGTTAGGGTTCCTAAGGGATAAACCGGCAGGTTTATATTAGTAAGTGAGGTCAGGGCGTAGTACTAGGCTAGTCTTATTACGATAGTAATAGATCGAATATCCCGGATAGTAGATCGTAACTAAAGAGTATTATTAAAAGCTAGCGAGGTATCTATGCTATAGTAAGGAAATTAGGGGGTCTATATACTAGGTATTATTCCTAGATTATTAAGAGCCCTTAATAATCTATTGCCTAGATTACTTAGATTATTAACTAATCGTAGTAATCTAGCTTACCTAGATTACCTACCGATCCTAATAATCTAATATCGCTATACTACTATTAGCTCGTCGTTCCGACTATTATTCTATATAGCCTATAGTAGCGTCTACATAGCTAGCCTATCCTATAGCCCGTTAGCCTAGGTCGTAATATAATATCCCCTCTCTAAAGGTCTTATCCTCGAGACCTGCTATTAATACCCGTCGTATAAATACTACGCCTACGCCTATATTTATAGGTGCGGTAACCTATTCCTATAATTTCTTAGAATATCCTACTAACGTTATATTAGGCCGTGTTATAAAAAATACTAAAACTCGTTCTCTTAAAACTTTATAGCGCGATATTCTTCTAGAACTAATTCTATCGCGTCCTATGGAAATAAAGCCTTATTCTTCTTACGAGAGCGTAGGCTTATCTTACCTAGTCTTAGAATCCGACTCCGATCGGTATTCTAAGTATATCCGTCTTAATTAATCTCGGTACGATATTCGTAGTCTTTCGCCCTCTTAACTCCGCTAGATCGCTTCTTAATATTCTAAATTCGAAACTAAGTTAGAAGCCGCCGAGGAGGAACGGAGGCGTATAGACGTAAAGGTAAAGCGTCTCCGAAAATAAAAGAAAATATAGTTCGAAAAGATAATACGTGCGGTATCGCGAGGTATCGATAACGTAGAGGAGTTAGAGCGGGTAGAGCGCGAGGAGGCCTTACGCGAGGAGCGCCGTTAATAAGAGGACCGTCCTTCGTCTACTAGTTCCTTATTACTAGAGGATTTCCCTACTAAATAAGATATTATATACCCTAGGGTAGCGTTATCTCCTTCTTTATTTACTAATATAGGCTTTATTAGGGGTTCCTCTATTAGTACTAGCGTAATAATAGGCGGTAGTTCGTTAAGTATTTAATAGGTTCTTAAGTATTTTCTTTATACCTATAGTTTTTCTATTTTATAAGCTATTGCTATTCTTTATTATACGTTCTTAAATCTAATATCTATTTGACTTTATATTCGTTATTATCTATAACTTCGATATAGTCTTATATTTCTATATTTTATAATACTATTTTAAGTAGCGAAATATAAAAGATAGGGTATATCTTTATTATTTTAGGTAGTAAAAGTTCGTAGTTAGTTATTAAAATAACTTTCTTAACTAGAAATAGTCTAAGTTTCTTAAAATCTAATTTATCGCTTAGTCGCTTTATTTTAATATTTCGTTAAAGTAGGTAGACTATATCTCCCTCCTAAAAGATTAGTCCCTTTAATCTTTTCTTATTAGCGTATATCGATATTCTTTATCTAATATATTTAAGTTCTTTCTTTATCTCTTCGTAAAGTTCCTTTAGTTTATCTACTTAGAGCATAGCTCGTTCTACTTATAGTCCTTGTCGTATAACTCGATATACTTTAGGGTTATACCTAAAGTTAGCGTACGATAGTAAAACCTTCGTAGCTTCCGTAATTAAGCTATTATAAGCTAATTATGCTATTAGTAATTATTTAACCTAGTTATCTTATCTATAGTTAATATAATAACGAAGGTATTGTTTAAGTATTTAGTTTAACTATTTAGTCTACCTATCCGTTTAAGGGTAGTAGGCTATACTAAGCTTATATTTCGTGCTAAGCTAAGCTATTAATGCTTGCTAGAAGTTTATAGTAAATATAGTTCCTCTATTAGAGATAATCTCGTTTAGTAGTCTATAATTATATACGATCGTCCTTAGGAATATATATATAAGGTCTTTTATATTACTTACTTCCTTATATAGGATAAAATACCTATATTTAGTAAGTCGATCTATAACTACGAAGATACTATCGTATTCTACCTTCGTTATAGGTTCTTTTAATAATAGTAGCTTCGTAATATAGTCGAATACGATCGAGTCCTATAGTTTAACTAGAACTAGTAGCGGTTTTAGTTCTCTATAAGGTTTATATCGTAAGGCTTT